>VWZE01011721.1:0-20785 GCA_013396675.1 Eubucco bourcierii
AAATATTCTAATTAGCCTCAAACCAGCACAACCAGTCTATTTTTCTCAAGCCTCCACCACATTAGCTGCAGGAAAAGGAGTAAAAGCAGCAGCTTCTCCAGAAATATAGAATCAATCACAGAACTGTTGAGGTTGGAAGTGACCTTTGAGACGAAGTCCACCTGCTCAGCTAGAACTCACAATCCCACCGCTACTACTAAGCCACTGCCATTAAAGCACATCCCCCAACAACACACCCACGTGTCTACTCCCAAAGACACCACCACCTCCCTGGCATGTTATCCCAATGCCTGAGAACCCTTGGTGTGAAGGATTTTTTCCTACTGTCCAATCTGAATGTTTGAAGATGAGGTGGTTTTCTCAACACAAGATCATCAAAGAATTCATCAATGACTGAGATCACTCCAGACCTCTGTGAGTACATATTTAACTCAGTTCCATTAAGAACACAGTTAAGTGCCTTGACAAGTAATGAGCTCCCATTTGTAAAGCCCTCCAAAAACAACCTAAGTCAACAAAACTATTACTCAGTCATGCAAGAACAGTCTCTTCTGCAAGGGGGGAAGCATGCATCACTTGGGAAGAAATCTGAGAGTTGTCCTCACTAGTGCTGTCCTACTTCTTCAGTCAATTGGTACCATCAATAACATCTTGACAGAAAGAAACACTCAAGAAGGTGGGTAAATTGCCTTTACCCAGAAGTCTTCCTGGCAAGGAAGCAAAACTTGTGTGTAGGTTTGTGAGCGAGGACACAGTGCCATCAAGCAGTGGAATAAATCTTTCCCTCTTCCCTGGCTCATTAGAGAGGTCCCCCAAGACTGGAAGCTGGCCAGTGTGGTGCTTATCCACAAGAAGGGTCAGAAGGACCCAGAAAATTACAGACCTGTCATCCTGATCTCAGGATAATGGATGCAAGATAATGGAGTAGATGATCCTGAGTGCAATCACAGAGCACCTACAGGATGGCCAGGGGATTAGACCCAGCCAGCATGGATTTAGGAGGAGCAGGTCCTGCTTGACCAACCTGACCTCTTTTTATGACCAGGTGACTGCCTGGTGAATGTGGGGAAGGCTGGGGATGTAGTCTACTTGGACTTCAGCAAGGTCTTTGATGCTGTCTACCACAGCAAACTCCTGGCCAAGCTGGCAGCCCATGGCTTGGACAGGGGCACTCTGTGCTGGGTTAAGAACTGGTTGGATGGCCAGGCCCAGAGAGTGGTGGTGAATGGAGCCACATCCAGTTGTCAGCTGTCACTAGTGGTGACCCCAGGGATCAGTGCTAGGCCCAGTCCTGTTTCATATCTTCACTGATTATCTGGATGAGAGAATTGAGTCCTCTATCAGTGAGTTTGCAGATGACACCAAATTGGGAGTAAGTTTTGATCTGTTAGAGGAGAGAAGGGCTCTGCAGAGGGACCTGGACAGGCTGGATAGATGGGCACAGTCCAGTGCCGTGAGTTCAACCAAGGTCAAGTGCCAGGTTCTGCACTTCAGCCACAATCCCATGCAGCGCTACAGGGGCAGGGGACAGAGTGGCTGCAAAGCAGCCAGGCAGAAGGGGACCTGGGGGTTACTGGTCAACAGTTGACTGAAAATGAGTTAACAGTGTGCCCAGGTGGCCAAGAAAGCCAAAGGCATCCTGGCCTGTATGGCCAGCAGGACCAGGGAAGTCCTCCTGCCCCTGTACTCAGCACTGGTTAGGCCACACCTTGAGTCCTGTGTCAAGTTCTGGGCCCCTCAATTTAACAAAGATGTTGAGGTGCTTGAATGTGTCCAGAGAAGGGCACCAAGGTTGGCGAGAGGCTGGAGCACAGCCCTGCGAGGAGAGGTTGAGGGAGCCGGGGATGTTCAGCCTGTAGAAGAGGTGGCTCAGTTGAGACCTCATTGCTCTCTACAAGTACCTGAAGGGAGGTTGTAACCAGGCAGGGGTTGGTCTCTTCTCCCAGACACCCCATGACAGAACAAGAGAACGCAGTCTCAAATTGTGCCAGGGTAGGTTTAGGTTGAACGTTAGGAAGAAATTCTTCAAAGAAAGAGTGATTGGCATCAGAATGGGCTGCCCGAGCAGGTAGTGGAATCACCATCCCTGGAGGTGTTTAAAAGGAGGTTGGATGAGGCACCTGGTGCCATGCTTTAGGTCATTAGAAGGGTTAGGTGATAGGTTGGACTCAATGGTCTCGAAGGTCTTTTCCAATCTGGTTAATTCTGTGTTTCTGGAGGGTGTCCCTGCATTTGGAAGAGCAGTGTGTGGTATGTTTCCTCATCTCTCTTAAGCTAATGGCCATTTAGCCAGTATTCCATCCAGCCACTGAAGGCTTCCAGTTTGCTCTGATAAGAGATAAAATAGGAATTAAAGGGTGCTTTTATGGATTTGCCAGGAGAAGTGGGCTGACCTGCATGGCAGCTGCCTGTCAACACTCATAACCACAACCTGAGTAACAGATAACATGTATCTTGCTCACCTAGATAAAAGTAATTAAGCTGATCATTAATAACAGGATACATTAGTCAGACAGGAGAGTGGCTCATCAACCTGACTTCAACTGCAGGTAGCAGAGATTTAAGAGCAGATCAAAGTGCGAGCTTCCAGGAAATAACACCCTTTTCAACAAGTTTAAATTCACAGCATGCATCCTGGACGGGGGCCATTCATGAAGCTCTTAATGACTTGACAAAGCTATAAAAACAACTATTCAGGAGCACCTGCTCAATATGGTCAATGCCCCTAAATATGTAAAATGGAGCCAGCAGCCAAACTAAAATACTCCTCAACTATGAAAGGAATTCAAAACCCAAATTTGTACTCAAAACCACAAACTGCATCTCTTTGGCATGCACCACTCTTCCAGTCTGTACATATTTTTGTATACAAATACAGACAGCCCTTTGCAAGCAGATCTGCATCAAAACAAAATTTCACAGCAAGAGCTGGTAACACTGGAACCCTGAGATACTGTGAAATAATCCATCCCTGGAGAGGTTCAAAACTCAAATAAGCAACCTGATTTAGTATGTATGTCGGAGCAAACTTTGAAGTCCATTTAGGAGGCATCTATGCTGTCACTACTACTTCTGCTGTCTACCTTTAACCACCTTCCATTTCCAAAAGTCAACTGGAATGACCTACATTTAGTAGAAAAGTAGGGAGAGGATGCAGTCTAAAGCCACTACATATTTGCTTAGGGATGAAGCTCCCAGATGCAGCACAAGTTTACTACAGGAGTCTCTGTACAAACACAAAAAGAAAAAAGTCTTAAGTATGCTGGAAGAATCTCAATTCTTAGCTGAAAAATGTAGCTTGGATGGGAGGAAAAGTGAGGCAGGGGGAAGGGAATGGATAGCAGTTTTCAGAAGGTATTCTGAAAAACACCTTTAGGACTCTCATATTGCATCAGGTTGGAACAGACCCCAAAAAGAGACACGGACATGCTGGAGCAGGTCCAGAGGAGGTCACCAAGCTAATCAGAGGGCTGGAGAACCTCTCCTATGAAGACAACTGTGGCTGTTCAGCTGGAGAAGAAAGGGCTTGGGGGAGGTCTTAGAGTTACTGTTCAAATATCTGAAGTTCAGAATTTGTTCCACTTTTCCTCCCTTCTCCAAATCCAAATATGCTCCTTCAGAGAAGTAACTTGTAAAGGTTTGGGAGTTCCCCCACCCCCCCACACTTTGTAAAAATGACCCAGACTAGCACTCAGTCGGCTGGAAGTTAAATGATGAAGTTATATTTACAGCTTTGCACAATGTACAGCAGATATTTACACTATATACACAATATTTACAGAAATATACAAGTAAAAGGTAATACAACAACACAACTCCCCTCCCAGAAATCAGAGANCAGCAGCTCCTGCTCAAGCAAGAGCCAGAGAGAGACTCACTTATCAATTGTTTTGGTTAGTATTCCCAAACAATTTCTTAGCAAGCGTATGAGTGAAGTAGACATCATGATGTTTTCCTTTCACAGCCCATAGTGTAATTTTCTCTATTAAAATATTCCAATTAGCCTCAAACCAGCACATAACTAAATCTAAATGTATCAGGAATCGAGGGGAGCAGAGTTGCTGAATCATATTTCTGATGGAAAATGATCAGAGAGTTGGACAGACTAATGAGGCTGGGGTTGTTCTGCCTAAAGAAGACAAAGCTCCGGGGAGACCTAACAGCAACCTTCCAAAACCTGAAAGAGCTACAAGAAGGCTGCAGAGGGACTGTTTGCAAAGGCCTGCAGTGATAGGACAAGTAGAAGTGCTCTTAGAGTAGATTTAGGTCGGACGTTAGGAACAAACTTCTGTGCCATGAGGGTGGTGGAACATCGGAACAGGTTGTCCAATGAGCTGGTTGGGGCCTCATCCCTGGAGCTATTCAAGGTCAGGCTGGACAAAGTTCTGAGCAACTTTATCTAGTGAGGGATGTCCCTGTTCATTGCAGGAAGCTTGCCCTAGATGACCTTCGTAGGTCCATTCCAACCCAAACCATTCCATGATCCTATAGATATTACATGCTAAAAAGCAGCTGAAAAATGGCACACACAAAAAAGACTGCTATATAAAGGATTATGCTGAAAATCAACTGTACCAAATTCCTTTGGTACATCACAGTAGTGTCTAGAACTGGTATCAAATTCTGTAGCTCGTCCACAGGATTATTTGTATGCTATGTAGCAACTTGAGCAATGTCCACTACTGTTCATCTGTTAAGGAGGGATTTGAATCTGGGTTATAAATGAATTGTAATGAGGCTGATATTAAAATATTAAATATTTTTATTAAAGAAAATTTCCCCAACTTATTTACAATTCACACACAGATTCTAATATGCAGTCGGTAAAACTATCTTTGCAGAATGTATACGTACTCAATCAAATTAATTTAAATGATTTTAAGAGACGTTTAGAAAATGTGAACAGCTGGAGAGTCCTGCAACACAAACTGCCGCCTTAAGACTAAACACAAACTTTCACGAACTTCAGAAAGAGTTAATTTACTCACTGGTTGGAGTCTCAGTATTTATAATCCCAAAGTATGGATAGAAACTTAAATGAAGAAAAATACAATCCCTGCCGCGTGGTGGCCTTCCACGTGGCGGTGATGCAATGTGGTTTCGCCGCTTGCGTAGCTCCAATGCAACACGTTGACTGAGGAGATCCACGGACGCCAAGCAAACCTTACGTGGCTCTCAGCAGGCTATCGGAGCAGTCAGCCCCTGGGCGAGGCAGGATCCCGGTTTCCGGGCTGGAGCAGTCGGATCAGCTGTGAGGCTCGGCTAAGGGCTCGGCAAGTCCCGGTGTCGCAAAGTTGCCGCGGGGCTGTTTCTTGAGCTCGGCCAGCATCAAACGAACTGGAGCTGGGCTGAGCTCAGGCGGGCAGCTGTACCCCAGCGGGGGCAAGCCCTGCAGTCCCCTGGTTTGGTACGACAGACAGAAAGGGTCAGGTCCACCGTTTGTAGGGAAAAGGCAAGTCCCCCGCTATGTGCTGTCAGGCAATTCAAACAGGTAGCAGACAACATAATAGCAGTAGCAGCGAACAAATGAGTTTGTTCAGGTTTTGAAGAGTTTTGACCGAGTGTTTTGACCAATAGCAACAGACAAAAAACATTCCTGGAACCAATCCCAAGTCACCTCATCAAAAAAGGGAGATGCACAAGCCCAGCACCGTGACCGTTGTTTACCAAAGACAAAGCAGGGTGTATGGTAACTCCAAATATGGAGTCTCCAAAGCAGACAAAGGCGCCAAGGCTTTGTCTGCTTTCTCGCTTCTTCCACTCCAGAAGAAGGGGAAAAGGGAGGCAAGGGGATCAAGATGGGTATTCAGGTATAATTTAGGCCTTCCACCTCATCCTTCAGAAAAGCAGGCTTTAACACAAACGGTGACAGTCGACTCCAGCAAAAGGTTAATTATTGAGGATTTAAAGTATCATCGGGACAGGAGTTTGCACAGAAAAAAATGTGTGGGGGTTAATTTTAATGAACACATTTGATTTTTTTTCCACTGTAACCAAAAGCAGCAACATGTTAGAGATCACAAAGTACCAGGCACCTCATTTCACTGGCAGGGATCTTGTACAAAGTCTGCATTTGGGTCTGCAACAATTGGGCCCAAAGTCTCTTTAAGGTAACATCATAAATGGTGTTTTCAGAGTTTCTTACAGAAGATGACACTTATTTTGTACCTGAAGCTTCAGTAGCACTCTGCAGGGGAGCGAAATGAAGAAGATTCTAATTTTAAACCAATTGAAAAAAAATCAGTCTCTCCATGTGAGCAGTAACCATCCTCTGTTGAGGTGCCTTTGTTTTCCAGCCTCATACAATATCATGAATAGGAAAAAGCTCCAAATTGCACTTCGGTGTAGCAAAAGGTTCTCTACTAATGGTAGGCAAAAGAAGCACTGTGATATACAAATGATGAGTGTCAAATGGTATTTTAATGCCTCTGAGTAGCTCCAAATTAAGTAGGTCTCCAAAAGCTAGAGGACCTTGACAATTAGCAGGAGTACAAGCCAATTTGCCTTCTCTCTCTACATTACAGAATGTCAAACCTGGATCACTTGACAAAATCTTGAAAAAGGTTATTACCTTTCCCCTCACCCCAAGTAATAGGATTTTTTTCCAAAGGATGTATGTATGTATATATATATATAATAATCACTGCTAGTTTCAAGCTAATTAAACACTTAAAGCTGCCTTGCATGGTCTTGATGTTGTAGGAAAGGCACTTAACTCACAAGCTAACTATAATCTTCTTCACAGACACTACCTTCTCTTTCCTCCCTCTCAACATATTCCAGAACAAAACAAGTCTCATGAAGCCTATAGGACCAAGCTGCAATGCAGATAATGAATTGTGTATGTGAAGCCACACACTGCTTTGGGTTGTCAGACTCCAAGGGGATGACGTTTCCAGAATAATGGCCAATGATCAAAGCTAAGCCTTGGTTTGGGATTCAAACCTCTGGTCTTCAATAGATTCCTTTCCCTCCCCTGGAAACGCTGTCTCATACCTCGGGATCTAAGGGTTTGTCAAATGGACACAACAGACCTTTTCTTCCTAGTAGACATTAGAAAGATAAATACATTCCTGACTTTGACAGAGGTTGAGGTTTGGCACTTGGGTATGAATGTGAAGCTTGTTCTACAATGGTGTATAGTTCAAAAATGAGAGACATGGACAAAATTATTGAGTGTAAAGAAGTAAGTATTAAGGTCATACATATAATAAATCAAAAGAGAAGTAAAACCAGGTTTCTAACACGGAAAAAAAACCAATGTATCAGTTGCATCTGGGAAGAGAAAAAAAAAATTTCCAGCTCAAGTTAACTACAAAATACAACTTAGATGCATATCTCAACATACTATATGGGTAACAAGCATCACAGAAACCAGCCCAACTCACTGAAATAATGGAAGCACTATTCCTGCAAAATCTGATACCAGCCAAGTCTCCATTTTGGAAGGTACAGATAACAAGATCATCTATATCACTGGGTCTATGCCTTGGTAACAAGGGTCTGAATCACTGCAGAAAGACAAAAACCAAAAGTTTCAGCTGAAGTAATGATTTATGGCACTTGAGGTATCTCTGTTAGAAGTTGCCTTCCAATATAAAAATAAACTGCAGTGGATTTGAAACCTCTTCGTATTGAAGCCAGTATGTATTTGAGGATTTCAGATCAAAAGTGTTTCAATAAAGCTAATGAAATTAGAAAACAGTGTAGGAGTGTTATTCCCACAACTGGACCTAGGTGTATGAGGTGCTGCATCTCCCCATGACTAACAAGGCTCACAACCATTTCTGCTGTGCATTGTTCATTTCCAAGATTCCAAAAGACGCTATACATTACAGCAGAAGATCACACAGAGGTCACTTTGGCCTTAAAAACCAAACAGTGTTTGGTTTTTTCCTCCTTTTGCCATATACACAAAACATTACAGAGAGATTTCAGGCAAAGAAACTGAGAACTTTAAACAAACCAGGGTTAATTTCTATTGCTTATATGATAATTTCTACATCAACACACTTTAAGATCACCAAACCCAAACATTAACCCAATACTGCCAGGTCACCACTGAACCACGTCCCTCAGCACCACATGTACATTGCTTTGAAATCCCCCCTGGGATGGGGACTCCACCACCTCTCTGAGCAACCTGTTGCAAGGCTTGGGAACCCTTTCAGGGAAGACAATGTTCCTCATCTCCAACCTAAATCTTCCCCATCACAACTTGAAGCCATTTCTTCTCCTTCCCTCATATGTCACTTGGGAAAAGAGACCAACCCCAATCTCACTGAGACCTCTTTTCAGGCAGGGAGGGAAGGACCTAGTAATAACCTCCTGGTACCTGAAAAGGGGTTGCAAGAAGGCTGCAAAGGGACTGTTTACAAAGGCCTGCAGTGATAGAAGGAGGGGCAATGGTTTCAATCTAGAGAAGAGTAGATTTCGAGTGGATGTTAGGAACAAGTTCTGCACCATGAGGGTAGCAGAACACTGGAACAGATTGCCTGGGGAGGTGGTTGGGGCCCTGTCCCTGGAATCTAAGTCAGGCTGAACAAGGCTGTGGGCAATGTGATTTATTTGAGGATGCCCCTGCTGACTGCAGAGGGTGTTGGACTAGATGACCTTTGGAGGTCACTTCCAACCCAGACCATTCCATCATTCTAGGATAAGCAGCTTCCTCTGAGCCTCCTTTTCTCCAGAGGCTGAGATAGCACAAAATAAGAAAGATCTCAAATAGTTTTTTACACCTCTTGTGTCCTGATCTCCTCAGAAATCCATGGGAATATCCTACACTTCCTAGCTGACCCATGTGAGAGATGTCCCTGTTTCTCTGGATAAGAAATATCCACACTGCTATAAGAACTCATGTGGGAGCAGGTTAAGTACAAATCAAATCAGGATGAATTTGCTGGGATATTCTTAATGAGACTCTACCATCTGGTTTTTGCTGTCACCAGCAGTTAAATAAATAAATAAATAAGTAAAAACCAAAACTAAAACAGCAAACAACTTGCTTCTTGCAGCCTGAAATGCAGCTCAGGCTTTCCATTTGAAATGTACAGACCAGACTCTTTTATGATATCTGGGGGGAAAAAAATTATATGGCTTTCCTTTTATTACTTTATTCAGTAGTTCACTTCGCCTCCTGCGAATGCTTTTACTGACTATTCCTGTTATACTCTATAACAGGTTGCTGGTTTCCTTCCCTTTCTTTTCCTCCTTTGGGTTAAAGCAATTAATAATAGAATTCACATGAAAGGCAGAACTACAGAGGAAAACCCCATGGCCTAAAGACTGTGCTTGGAAAATGTGTTCTTCAACCACACTGTGTCTGGTGGCCTGGGGAGAAGGCAGCAGCTGAAAATCAGCCAATCTCTCAGTATCTGCAGAGAAGGAGGATTCCTGCAGCTTCTCAGGCACTGGGAATAGGCAGGGCTATCCCCACAGGCGATCCCCACCACTGGGCTGCCCTTGTGGGCCTTTCATGGTCTTTTGGAGGCATGCTTTCACCACATTTCCCAAGACCAGATTTTCCCAGCTCTGCCTTAAAATACAGAACTGAAAAGCACTTTGTGCAGCACTGCTGCAACCCTCTGCAGTCGTTAGTAACCTGATCCCTCCAGCAGCTTCCACCAGCTACAGCCAGGTGAGAACATCTGAGCATTGCCCACCGGAGGGACATGCAGCTCCAAAGTCCTTCACAACCCCAGAACAAAGACTTCGTACCCACACCATGGATGGAGATCACCTTCAAGCACAGAAATAGTACTCTGGATTATTTTTCTCCTGGTCATTCATAATTTAGGAGCAGTTGCTCATCACTCTCTGAGACTGTTCCTAGCTTTCGGTTACTCAGCTCATGTCATAATTCACAGGACTTTGCATTTCAGAAGTCTTAAATAACTAATTAGCAGGATTAATAAAATGGTCCTTCTGCTTTTCATTTCTGCTAATGAATAGGCACAGAAGTTCTGCATTAGGTAAGAAGTTATGCAAGAAGAACATCTGCTGCTACCCCAGCCTAAATTATAGCTGCAGGGTTAATTGAACACCCTGGTCTAATCTCCCTGCATAGGTGCTGCATTGGGCTACAGGTAGTACTACAGCATCAGCATTTTGACTGGCCTTTATTTTCTTAAGCAACTGCTATAAAACATTGACTGCTAAGAGAAAAACAGCATTAGAGGGAAATATTTAAAAACAATGGCCCTGTTGAGATCACTAGGAAAGGTTCTATTTTAACAGCCACAAGAACAGTATTTTTCATATTTCAGCACATTTTTACTGAGCTACTCCTTTATAATTCCAGAATTTATTTGTTATTCTTGTCAAGAACAGAACAATAAAACAACTAAGACCATGACAATATGAAAAAGTTATCTGAATTAAGAGAGAGTTCAGCCCACACACCAAGTACTGCACTTAGGTCACAACAACCCCAGGCCATGCTATAGGCTTGGGGCAGAGTGGCTCAGAAGTTGCCTGTCAGAAAAGGACCTGGGGATGTTGGCTGGCAGCCAGCTGAAGATGAGCCAGCAGTAGGCTCAAAAGGCCACCAGTATCCTGGCCTGGATCAGCAAGAGTGTGGCCAGCATGCCCAGGGCAGCACTTGTCCCCCTGTACTCTGCATTCATGAGGCCACACCTCAAGTACTGGGTTCAGTTTTGGGCCCCTCACTGCAAGATTCAAAAGGATAGAGCATGTCTAGAAAAGGGCAATGAAGCTGGTAAAGGTTCTGGAGAACAGGGCTGGTGAGAAGCGGTTGAGGGAACTGGGATTAATTCATCTGGAGAAGAGGTTGTAGGGAGCTGCAAGACAGTCTCTTCTCCCTAGTATCAGGTGACAGGAGAAGACAAAACAGCCTCAAGTTGCACCAGGGGAGGTTTAGATTGGAGGTGAACAATTTCTTTCCTGTAAGACTAGTCAGGTGCTGGAAGTGGCTGTTCAGGAAGGTGGTGGAGTCCCCATCCCTGGAGATCTTCAAGAAACGTTGAACATGGCACTTTGGGACATGGTTTAATGGTTATGGTGGTCTTGGTTTGGCAGTCAACCTTAGAGGTCTTTTCCAAGTCTATAGAATCATAGAATGGTAAGGTTGAAAGGGACCTCAAGGATCATCCAGTTCCAATCCCCTGCCATAGGCAGGGACACCTCCCACTAGTACAGGTCACTCAAGGTTTCATCCAATTTGGCCTTGAACAACTCCAGGGAGGGAGTAGCCACAACCTCCCTGGGCAACCTGTTCCAGTGCCTCACCACCCTCACTGCAAAGAACTTCCTCCTAACATCAAGTTTCAATCTCCCCTCTGCCAGTTTAAACACATTGCCCCTTGTCCTGTCATTACAAGACCTTGTGAATAGTCCCTCCCCAGCCTTCCTGTAGGCCCCCTTCAGATCCTGGAAGGTTACTCTAAGGTCTCGTCGAAGCCTTCTCTTCTCCAGGGTGCAGAGCCCCAACTCTCTCAGCCTGTCCTCATAAGAGAGCTGCTGCAACCCTTTGATCATCTTTGTGGCCTTTTCTAGACCTGTTCCAACAGTTCCATGTCCTTCCTTTGCTGGGGGCTCCAGAATTGCACACAGTACTCCAAGTGGGGTCTGATGAGAGCAGAGTAAAGTGGCAGAATCACCTCCCTTGCCCTGCTGGCCACGCTTCTCTTGATGTGGCCCAAGACTTGCTTGGCTGTCTGGGCTGCATGCACACACTGCAGGCTCATGTTGAGCTTTTCATCAACCTAGACCCCCAGGTCCTTTTCCTCAGGGTTGCTCTCCAGCCATTCACCACCCAGCCTGTATGATTCCATGGTTTCTTTTCAGAAAATTCAGAAATTCCATGATTTCTTTTCAGAAGACATGGATTTTATCCCATCAGTGCAGACGTATCTGTTCATACTGCCTGTTCATTCCTGAAGTCACAGAATGGGTGTGGGTTGGAGTGGATCTTGAAAGGTGACCTCAATGGTCTGCAGAGTTAATGAATATTTCTTCCCTCCATACATAAATTCTTCTTACAGAACCAATACTCTCACAAACCCTTGGTTGGTTGACAGCTTCATATTGTGTGGCATTTCCACTGATACCTGATTCTTTCACTATGCAGTCATCACCAGGTCAAGAAAAAGTAATCAAATTGTACAAGAGGGACATAATTTTAATTAAAAAGGACTTGATTGAAATTCAGCCAAGCCCAATCCAAACCAGCTAAACATAGACCTTTAAAGCCTGTCCATTCTGACATATAAACTAGCTCTGTGTCACATCTTTAATCCATGCGTTGTTCCCTCTGCAGCTCCTTGTTGCCTGGAGTGTTATCTCTGTAACGGCTGGAAATAAGCTGCAGACCTCCCTCACACACAGAGGACAGCAGCTACACCTTGCACTTAATCAAACCTGACAAGACAACAAGGGTCCTATCGACCATGTCAATGTTATGGGTCCTCCTCCTCAAGATTCAAGAACAAAGCAGCCCTTTCGCATTATAATGCGGAACGAAAAATGCACTAAAGCAGCAACCCCCACCCAAAACACCAGCACTCAGCATCAGCTGCCAGCGCCAACTATTGACATACTGCAAACACACACAACTGCTGTGCTAAGGCTGTGAATGGCTGTGGGAAATTACCCAGTCTCAGGGAGCCTCTGAGCAAGCAGATTCTCATTTTTAAAGCTATTTGGTTTCAAATCCAGATAAATCCTTAGCAAGCCATTGAATCCTTTTCCATGCAAACTGTCTGAATTTTAAGTCGAAGGAGAGAGAAACTTCAGCCTGAGGTGGTTTGAGACATTCTAGTAGTGCTAGACAACAAAGCTGAGGTTTCCAAGTAGAAGAGTGATGAAGACAAAACGTTCAAATCTTTTGCAGTCCACTCACTGAAAAAGCCATGACTGTAACAACAGACTCGTTCTCCAGTAGCTCAGGAACTAAAAACATCTGATACAACCATTCAAGAAATTTCTTTTTCTTCAGGCAAGGGCAGTCAGGGGGATCCTAGTGGGAGGGTGATGCTACTTAAAGGAATGAAGAGAAACTTGAAACCTCGAGTGCTCTATAGTTTGCCTCAAGTGCAGCAACGGTTTCTGCTGCTTTAAGGAATTCTAATACACCACTCTGCACTGTTGGAGGATTAGAAATTTACCATTAGCAAGTGGAATGGAAGAACAAAATTTACCAACCTTCTTTCCTAGTGCCTACAGATGACAGTCAGGTGCAATTTTAAAGACTCACTGATCACTCATCATTTATAATTTGTTCTCTGTCCCCTTTAGTAAACACAACTACACATCCAGGTGAACTCATTCAATGAGTAAGCACCAGCTGCAGAAGCTACCTGTCCCTAAAGAGGCATTGCAAAGGTGAGATAGTTTCTAACTGTTCACCGACAATTAATGCACTGGGTAGGTCCATCCTCACCCAAGAGGAACTCTAATATGGATTAGACAAGTGGAAACAGCTTCTCACATAAAGAAGATACTCTGCATGCTACCTAATAATTAACCTATTTAAAATACAACAGGAGAATAATTAAACATGTCCTCTTAAAATTCAAAGAGATGAAGCCAGCAGCAAGGTCAAATTTAGCAAGGAGAAATAAAAAGAAACAAAGTCAGTCAGCATGGCTCCAGCATATTCTTACAGGCATCCTCTCTTGGTTGAAACCTTCTAAAATGAACAAAGAAGGATTTCCAGCAGGGCCACTTTTGTCCCCTGGATGCTTGATGGGATCCCAGATCAGCAGGTAGGATGCAAATAAAAGCTGACATTTAGTGGCTTCTGTGTATTAAATACATTAAATTTTGAATATTGAAGGTTTGAATTCTTCATATAACAACACACAAAAAGCAAAAATGAAGTATTAGGGCAATGAACTGACATCAACTGCCTCACTTCACAAGTGCCCAAAGAAACACAAGTGAACAATCAGAAAAGAAGAGAAAGTACAGTGAATTTCCTAAAGGGCTTTTAAAAAGCCTATTTTGCCCTAATCACAACACCATCACTCTAGTGCCTCCCTTCCTTGAGCAAAGAGCTGTTGAAAGGAAAATACAGCCACACCATCAGCAACACCATTTAACATCACATGTATGGAGGGCAGCATTAAGCTTAGCTTACAGCAACCTTCAGCTCCAGGTCATGACTAAATGCAAGCTGTAAAACAAGCTCTCAATACATTACCTCACTTTAAATACAAGCATTGATTTCAAGACAAAATACACAAACTACAAATTGAATTTCAGTTGTAGGACAACTATCAGTAGATAAGACATTGAAGTAATTTGTGTAATGTCACTGAGCCATTTAGCATTTGAATCAGAGTGGTGGTTTGCATGCTTATGCTGTAGCAAGAAGCAGGCAGTGGTTGTTCCTAAACCCCTTAAGGACATCAGCAAAGCAGTACCAGGACATGAACAGAAACATGAGTTTGCAGCATGCTTTTCACTGGTGCTGTTGCTGGACATTGACAACCCAAGCCCTTGCATTGGATGTGCGTTTTGGTACAGTTTGAGACTGACAGAGTCCCAGTCCTGCATCTGACACAGACTTGTTTGCTATATTGAATTCTGAAGTTTTTCAGGAGTTGAAAAATTACTACACCTGCCAACAGTGTGTTATATTTATCACCTGCCTGCCCCCATGAAAATGAACTTGCCATTCTGTCACAACTTGTCTGCTTTGGGAGGTGTGATTAGACCTTAACCATTGATGTAGGAATGTCATTCTTTCTTCCAGGTTATTGCTTTCCAATCCAAAAAGTTTAGGCATGGACTATAGAGTATAGGATACCTGGAAATGAATTGTAGGTATAACAACTGTTCATTAAATAGATGCAGATACAAATATGTATGTCAATTCTGATTGCATGCTTGGAATAGACATTTCATTTTGCATGAAAGCCTCTGTTTTGATTAATCTTCATCACACTCAAGCCTTAGAAGTTGCTAAATAGCAAATGAACTGAGCCTCTTTGCATTCGTATGAGGTATCAGAAGCTTGCAATGTACAAAGAAATCCACAGAGAAGCCAAAATAGCAGAAAGGATACAAATATTGGCAAGAGACATCCAGTGGAGAGTCCAGGGTCTAAGTAGATCTCAACCTGGGAGAAAAAGGCAGTCTTCAGTTATCTGTACTTACACCTCTTCACTCTGCATACAAGAGTTGTGTCCACTGCAAAGATCAAGGTGAATCTTTCCTCAAAAACAGTGAAGAGCAGCAAATAAAACATTTATTCAAAAACATTTACAACAGACCCCTCATGACTGTTTCTTTTTCAGCCTGGCAAAGGAAGCTTTCTGTCCCTTCTAGATGCCATATGAATGGGAGCAATCATCTGAGGAGACTCAGAATGTGTCTTCTCTGAAGAAAAATAATTAGAAGACAGATCTGGGAAGACCAGTACATCCCAGGAAAGGGTGAACTGCTCTACCAATACTTGGGGAGCTCCTTTGGGATGAACTTCTATCTGTGCTTCACATCCCAGCCAGCCCATCACCATCTCCTCACACCATTTAAAGGCTGCTACCAGGATATTAAATATTAGAGGTATAGAAAGAGCCCTCCCTCTCAACAAGCTATGTCTGAAGAGAAGTTCTGTCCTCTACAAAACCAGAACCTAGCTAAAGATACCAGTTCCCTTGCTGGATAGCATGAAAAGATTTCCTCATTTTAATGACAGTAAGTGCTATGACTACAACATTGTAAGAGGTACAAAAGAAACACTTCAGAAGTAGAGAGTGGGTAGGAGGAAGCACAGGTGTGGTAGTGGCATCCCTGTGTCCCACACTTACCTGGCACAGAATTTATACTGCTAAGCAAAGCTGGACAGGCCACCTCCTACTCCGGCTTTGCTATAGAAGGATATCCACAGCAAAGAAGCATCTGTCAGTTCACGTTAGTCATCAAATGGTAAGGTTGGAAGGGACCTCAAGGATCATCTAGTTCCAACCGCCTGCCATAGGCAAGGACACCTCTCACTAGGACAGGTTACTCAAGGCCTCATCCAATCTGGCCTTGAACACCTTCAGTAAGGGAGCAGCCACAACCTCCCTGGGCAACCTGTTCCAGTGCATCACCACCCTCACTGCAAACAACTTCCTCCTAACATCAAGTTTCAATCTCCCCTCTGCCAGTTTAAACCCACTGGCCCTTGTCCTGTCATTACAAGACCTTGTAAATAGCCCCTCCCCAGGCTTTCTGTAGGCCCCCTTCAGATCCTGGAAGGCTACTCTAAGGTCTCCTGGAAGCCTTCTCTTCTCCAGGCTGAAGAGTCCCAACTCACTCAGCCTGTCCTCATAGCAGAGCTGCTGCAGCCCTCTGAGCATCTTTGTGGCCTCCTCTGGACCAGCTCAAACAGTTCCATGTCCTTCCTGTGCTGGGGGCTCCAGAACTGTACACAGTAATCCAGGCATTTGTCTTCAGTCCAGCTCAGCTGTGGGGCTACAGACTACAGGATATACCACCTAAGCACAAAATTTCCAGAGGTAGCCTTTCCCTCATACATAGCAAGACAAAGAGCAAGTGAAGGAGACCAGAAGCAAAGAGCCTGGGACACAAAATGGATAATGGGGTAAATGTTGCCTTGAACGCTGCCAGCACTGGAGGGATGCACTCCCTGAGAGTGACCACAGCACCCTAAGATAGAGCTGTGCAGGGCTGGCCCAATTAAAGTTGCCTTTAACTCAGGTACAATGACAAAAAAGCAAACAAAAAACAAACCAAACAAACAAACAAAAACACAAAACAAACAAAACCAAACAATTGAGTCCTTAAGTAATGAAAGCTACAGAGAAGATAAGTCTGGTTGGAAGAGCCTCCTGAAGGAAATGCACCCTTAGGACTACAGCACTATGCTTCACTTGTGTAACAGCTCAAGCTGCAGATAGATGCCTTACAAGGGTTCAGGGTGAAGAAGAGGTGCAACAGGCAACCACCTGGATGTCCATTTAGGAGACCGCTATGAAGGCCCCATGTTCCCATCATCACACGTGAATTCTGTCTCTACTTTTTCATATTTTTTTGCTAACCTCCATGCAGATACTTGCATTCTCAGAATCATAAAATGGTTTGGGTTGGAAGGGACCTCCAAAGGTCACCTAAGTCAAACCCCCTGCAGTCAGCAGGGACATCTTCCATTAGATCACCTTGTTCAAAGCCTTATGCAGCCTGACCTTGAATAGTTCCAAGGAGGGTGCTCAGCTATCTCCCTGGGCAACCTGTTCCAGTGTTCCACCACTCTCATAGTGCAGAACTTGTTCCTAACATGCAGTCTAAATCTGCTCTCCTGCACTTTCAAACCATTGCATCTCATCCTGTCACTCCAGGCCTTTGTAAACAGTCCCTCCACAGCTTTCTTATAGGCCACTACAGGTACTGGAAGGCCACTATTAGGTCTCCCCACAGCCTTCTCTTCTCCAGGCTGAACAACCCCAGTTCCCTCAGCCTGTGCTCACAGCAGAGGTGTTCCAGCCCCCAGTCATCTTCACGGCCCTTCTCTGGACCCAGTCCATCAGGCCCATGTCTTTCCTGTGTTGTGTGCTCCAGAACTGGGTGCAGTACTGCAGGTGAGGTCTAACGACCAGAGCAGAATGAATTGGCAAAATCACCTCTCTCTATGCTTCCCTGTTTAATTTGTGTATGCTCAGACATGCTCTGAAACAAGTCATCAGGGTTTGTTTTTTTTTTTTTTTGCCTGGGGTAGAGAATTTTGCTTTTGAACTCACACCGTCAAGGGTTCCTAGAGACATCATGTCACTCTCCAGTACAGCAAAGACTTCAGCAGTTACCAAGCACAGTACATGCCATGACAAAACCAACACTTGATCTTTCTTATTCTATGGAAAGTCCTAAGAAATAACACCTTCTCTGCACATCTGGACAGTGCAGATCTCAGCTGGGATGGTACCCATCTCAAATAACCAAGGAGTGAAATAGCAAAAGGCTGGAGTTATTAGTCTGTCACCCACTGTATGACAGCTCTTGAGGATATTGTAGCATAACTTATTTCCCATCACAACAGCTAATCTTTCATAAGGCTAATACCTAACCACTAATGCTTTTGTTAGATGTAAAAAAAACCAAAAAAGCCTGAGCCCAGTATGTATTACATAATCTCCACCTTGGGATGAAAGCACTGTGATTGTTTTCATTAACCTTTCATTCCTATAAAAGGGCAAAAATCAATAAAAAATTTATTCAGGCAAGTGAAAGGCAATTTCAAGCAATTTCACCAGGGATTTCATTTCCATCGTTTTTTTCCCTGCCACAAATTCTAATAAAAAAATAATGTGATCTGTCCAAATGTAAGACAAATACAAAAAGCAAGCTACTGTCAGCTCCTCAAAGAAACTGAATGAAACCACCTTTTTACAGTTGCATAATTGTCTTACTAAAAATATTGCTTTCTTTTGAATCCTAAGCAGGCCTGCAAGGCAGTATCTTATTGACAGCCTGTGAAACACTTTGTTGCGCAGTACTGAGATGATCTCTTTTAAATAAAACACCTACAAGACCTTTTTTCTTACCTACAACATATTAAGCCATTTCTTTTTAGTGCACTTTGCCCTTTCATGCCATGAACGGAGGTTTAATTTACTGGGATTTTGATGCACTTTCCAACTTTGCTATTCCTGTCATATATTCCACTGTATTTTTGCCTTTTAAAGAGCTGACTTTGAATCTGTGGCCTGAAACACTTGTCAGAAACAATGATAAAATTCACAAAGTAATTCGTTGGCATCTCCATTTTCCACAGAGAACAAAAAAAATTGCTGAAAAAGCACAACACATTATTAATAGTTTTTTAATTTCATCTGTGACTTCATCTCTACAAGTCCTCTGTGCATCCTTTCAGCATTTTCTGTCAGTGTTGTGAGAGGCAAAGAGGGAGCAGAGGGCAGCCCCAACCCCAGCGCATCAGGTTCCACTGGTTCCCTCAACAGCCCACAAAACTCTTAGTATAGTGTCTTATTTTTTGTTATAGTAAGCTTTTCAAGTCAAATTATTAATTATTTCTATAAACACCCTTACTCTATAGGTTCATCTTTACTGAAGCTACTCATATTCTATTGATTTTGGTTCCTCCGCCCACTGCAATGCCACTGAAGAGTCTAAGAACAGTCACAACTCACTTGAAGAGGTTCAGCTTCTGGGGAACCTTGTGAATTATTGAAAAAGGATCTCAGATACTACCTGAAGTCTAGCAGAATTTGAATGCCAAACCACCACCCATCAGCACAGGTGTTTAAAATGGGAGGAGCTGCTTCTGCTGCTGCTTATCCTTACCCAGGTCCTTTAGTAACTTTAAGTTTCTTTAAATATCATCTTAATTGCAGTGCATAAAATTAGGGGTGCTGAGCCCATCAGAGTGGCTTCCTAAAATCTGCTCTCCTCTGAGCATGGATGTCCCCATGGCGCTAACAACACAAGGGCAAACAGCTCCTCATACGACTTCTCTGTGCTGGTACAAAATACCTCCCTTTTTCTTTCCCCACAGTGTTTGAGAATAATGGAAATGTTCAGTTTGTTACCTTTTCCCTCATGTTTTCCAGGACAGAATGGAGTTTGTGATATGGGAAATGTGCAGTTTTCCTGTGCATTATTAATGGATGAAGAAACAAGCCCAAATCTACAGCACTGTATTGACAGGCTAAATCAGCAATGCATTTGGGCACATTTCAATACAGCTATGCCGAAAAATCATCCACAAAATGACAGAGACACACTTGTTTCTACAAGAGGAAGAAATCCAGAGAAAGTCCACTCAAAATCATTAAGTCTCAAAGTAGAGATGAGTCAAAATCTTCCAGAAACATCTCTAGGCATTTGTGGTGTTGTTACAAGACTACAGGGCAGCTGCTCTATAGCCAAGGATTTCTAGAAGAGATTACGGAAGGCAGGTTTCTGCCACAGCAGAGCATCAAGGGCATTCACCCTCTCATCTCACACTGTGTTTGACAGCAACAATTGCTATCCAAGCTTAGCCCCAGAAGAGAGCTCTGAGCTTCAGGAGACTTGTACTGTACATAAGCAGCCACAGTTCAGAGGGTAGGTGGTGTAGCATTTTTAACCAGCATCCGAAATGCTCATTTGTTCAACACAAATATTGGCTGTCAAATTTGTCACTTCAATAGAAACTTTGCTCAAAGTATCAGAATAATTTTAGATGAGTTATATCTGTCCAGCCTGAGTTCGTTGTCAGACTAAAAGGACTAAGGAATCATAGAATAGTTTGGGTTGGAAGGGACCTCCAAAGGTTATCTCAGTCCAACCCCCTGCAGTCAGCAGAGACATCTTCCATTGTGTTGTATGCAAGGAGAGAAGGTTAGCACTCCCCTTCATAAGGATGGAAGAGGCCCTTGTGGCCTAGACAACACGCATACTGTTAAGGCACTGCCACCTACTTCGTGGCATCTAACCATGTTTTGGGGTCAGATGGAGGAACCTGGGAACTACAGACCTGTCAGCCTGACCTCAGTGCCAGGGAAAATGGTGGAGGAGATCATCTTGGGGGCAATAACTGCGCACCTGAGGGATGGCCAAGGACTCAGGTCCAACCAACATGGATTTAGGAAGGGCAGATCCTTCCCCTCCAACCTCATCTCCTTCTATGATCAGGTGACCCGCCTGGTGGATGTGGGGAGGCCTGTGGATGCGGATGTCGTCTGCCTGGACTTCAGCAGGGCCTTTGACACTGTCCCCCACAGCAAACTGCTGGATAAGCTGTCAGCTCATGGCTTGGATGGCAACACTCTGCGTTGGGTCAGAAAGTGGCTGGAGGGGCGAGCCCAGAGAGGGGGGGGGG
>VWZE01011721.1:21285-40222 GCA_013396675.1 Eubucco bourcierii
TTGGACTTGATGATCTTTGAGGTCTCTTCCAACCTTGGTGATACTGTGTGATCTTCCTCAGAGTCTTGTCCATCCTTGAACAGCTTCAAGGATGGGGCCTTAACCATCTCCCTGCGCAATGTGTTGCAGTGTTTCACCACCCTCATGGTGCAGAAATTGTTCTTAACATCCAGCCTAAATCTGCTCTTCTCCAATTTAAAACCTTTGTCCCTCATTCATCACTCCAGGCCTTTGTAAATAGTCCCTCTGCAGCCTTCTTGTAGGCCCCTTCAGGCACTGCAACGCTGCTATTAGGTCTCCCTGGAAGCCTTCTCTTCTCCAGGTTGAACAAACACAGATCCTTCAGCCTGTCCTCACAGCAGAGGTGTTCCAACCCCCTGATAATTTTTGTAGTCCTGCTCTGGACTTGCTCCATCAGATCCATGTCCTTCCTATGTTGAGGCTCCAGAGTTGGACACAGCACTCCAGGTGAGGTCTCAGCAGAGCAAAGGGACAGAATCACCTCTCTCCATCTGCTGGCCACGCTGCTTCTGATACAGTCGAGGATGCCATAGGCCTTCTGGGCTAGAAGTGGACAGTTGGCTCACATCCAGCTTCTCACCTACCAGCACGCCCAGGTTCTTTTCTATAGGACTGCTCTCAATTTCAGCATCCCACAGCCTGTACTGATATCTAGGATTGTTCTGACCTATGTCCAGGACCTAGCACTTTACCTTATTGAACCTCATGAGATTCTTCTCAGCCCACTTCTCCAGGTCCCCCTGAATCACACTGTATCCTTCAAACTTCAAATGTTTAAACCAGCCTCATACAACTACAGGAGTGGCACAGATTACAAATGATCTCCACATATGCCATGACTCCCCAGCAATGCAGGATTTGTTGTCCATAAAAGATGTTAATCTAGTTTCTCCACAAAGATCTCCCCAGTGACGGAAATGCCATGTTTCTCCAACTCAGTCTATTATATTTCCTAGTTTCCACACAGCCAAAAAAACCCAACTCTTTGCAAATAGCTGATCAGAATTCCCTTCACTGCAGTTTAATGCCTTTTTCCTTTACGCTACTCATCTTGTCTTAGAAGGCATTGAGACTGATGACATTTTAAAACCACTCAGTAGTGTCCCTATGTCAAACAAATCCCTTTTCCCTCATCAACTGTATTAATTCCCAACTCTATGTACAGAGTAACTGATTTCTCAACAGGATACATTTTCGTTCTTCTGATGCAAGGAGTTTTTAACTCCACTGGGAAATACCACATCTTTTGGGCGTGGTGACATTCTTCCTGTTCTTTCTAGCTTTATACTACTCAAACTCAAGTATCTGTGCACTGATTATTTATCCTGGAATTTTAGCATTACATTTATTTAAAATTTAAACAAAATAAATCATCTGTTCCGGTACTTTAGGGAAACTTTTGTCTTTCTCTTACTGCTCTTAGTTCTCCAGCAAGCCAAAATCCCAACCGCACCAGCCACATCAAGATTAACTGAGTTCAGCTCCTTTTCTGGGTTTTTATCCTGCTGGACTATCCAGATACGTTTTTTTCCAGCCTTCCACAGATCCTTCAACTGGCTTAGCTGTGCATTTTAGTGGCTGGCTTCCATTCCGCTTCATGGTATTCTGAATCTGTAATAGAAATTAGATTTGAGGTCCTTCAGATATTGCTGTGGCTAATTTGAGATTACCCAAGCTTCTCAAAAGCTCTTTTCTCATGTGCAAAATCTCTCACCAGTGAGCAGTACTGAAGTTGTTGTCATTCCCACCATTTGAGTCTCATAACTTAAGGAGCTAAGAAATATTCCAGCGACTCAGCATCCCATTGCTGATACAGCTGAAGTGCAAGAGAGCACAAAAGGCAGACCACATCCCATTCTCTTCTCAGGCAAATTCTCTGCAATTCTGAAAACCAAGCTTACCATGCATTGACACCAAGAGCACTATTTTAAACTGCAGTTTTCAACAACATTAGACAAAACTTTGTTGACACTACATTTGATGTAGTTATGTTCTTTCCAGTGCAAAGCCGGGTGCTGGGACAAGCTGATTTATAGCTCCTCTCACTGTGCCTAGACTATAAAGTTCCTTTGCTCACACTGGTAGTCAGTGGAAGACAGTTATTTGGCTCTTGTTTAAATACAGAAAGCAATTAAATGATCTGAAGATCAGAGCATTAGCTGGTCTTCTTTCCGCAAGACAAAATGAGTAATAGCTGGCACCCAGAATTCATCAACTATGCCTCCTCTTGCCCTTATTATTCCAATTAGTTTTCTTTTTCCATGCAGCATTTTAGGGGGAACTGAACCCTTTAAACATCCTTCATACCATGTCCAGAAGCAAAGGCAATTTAACACAGGCATTCATTAAGAGGCAGATACAAAATAAAATAGAGGAGAGCAGGGGACCACATAAACCTTCTTTAGCTCCATATCTGTCTCCATTCCTGAGCCAGGAATAAACTGCAGGATATCTAACTTTATGAAAGACCTCTAGATTTCCCTTTTTGCCATGCCTAGTCCATTTTTTGGTCTGATCAGAACAAGGAGGTGGTAGGTGAGCACACATCCAATGCTCAGCTTCAATACAGGCACTCCTACAATGAGTTGTGTTGCACCAAAAGACATTTTCAGTTACAGGTCTATGCAGAAACTGAACTCCCTGATGTGCAGCAGATCTATAAGCAATGTCGCAGAACACACAAATTATAGACACCTGCCCTCAGCAATTCACAATCAAACTTTTGAATAACACATAGTGCTCAGGCACAGTAATTATGGTTAAAAGGCATATTTTATACATAGAATTGCCTCTGGATCTAGCAGACAGTAGCTGTCACAGGAGTTGGGGGGGAAGCTGGTTTTGGCTTGCAGGTACACCCAGCAAAAAGGTAACCTAAACATCAGAGAAACACATTCCATTGAACAGGCACAGAAAACAGAGAGTGAACAATCTCCAAACTCCTTTGCATCAAAATGCCACTAAATAAAAGCCCATAATGTAAGCAAAAAGATGTCAGTCACTGCTTGTTAGAAGCGCTTCACATTGGCTTTCTTACCCAACCAAGTCATCTGAGGCTCTGGCAGCATGGGGGAGTTTCCCAAGGTGCTGATGCGTTAAGGCACTACAGGAACTCGGTGCTACGGCACCGAGTTCTCTCTGTAAGCTCCTTCTTGTTGTGAAAGACAAAGAGCTAAACTTTTACTCAGGACCTAATTATCTGCCCATCTCCATTTCCCATTCTTTGGATAAAAACTTCCTCTGATCCTGTTGTGATATAAAGAGACAGCCTGTGGAGTATCTCATTGTAAACCCCTGTATATCACATAAAACACAGGCATACAATAAATCTATTTAGAATGCTGATTGATACACGTCCTCTGTGCACTTTTATGTGTAAAATCCTTGCAGAAAGAACTAAAATGACTAAAATTTGGTGATTTAATGGACAAATCCCCTACATATTTGGCCTCAAGGGAAAAGACTGGGGCGGGCTGGGATGAGGAGCAGGTTGCTCAGGGGGAAAGCAAGTATTCAGGATAACTAATGTATTTTTTAGTTAATACTAAATTAAGTCTGTTCAAACAAGGTAATTATGCACAACTAGATGACCCTGCTAGCACGAGAGTTTGATTAGCATCTTGATCTCGTTGCAGGATGTACCTGCTGACTTTAGGAGGTTAGACTAGATGACCTTTAAAGGTCTGTTACAAACCTTGGCATGGGTGAAGATGATTTTCTCCTTCAGTGAAATAGGAATGATGCCCAAGACACCTATAGCACAGGCCAGGTCAGGTCAGTCCCATATTCAAATCCCGCCCATCTTGGCAGACTCTCTCCTATTTATACACACCTTTGGAAAGCCTGTGCTGCTCCCCTGCCTCCTACAACCACATTCAGTGTCACCTGATCCTAACCCTTCACGGAGAAAAGCCACCTTGTCTTCACCTCCAACATGATGCAAAGAAAGAAGGAAACCACAACCAAGGTGCACTCTGAGCTAAGTTCTGGCTGTTCCATTCCATCACACACACTGCTGCTTCCTTGGCTGTGATCCTGCCATTAAGAGAGGCACAAAACACCAGAGACTTGCCCAACAGCTGGGCACAAAACATCCTCAGGGCCGGCAGCTTGAGCCATTAGCAGCACTGCATGTAGCAGGTGCATGCAAAATGTCTCCTGCTTCAATTCAAATGGAGCAGGAGAGAATTGGATTCCCACTACCAGATAGGCCAAAATATCTTCACAGATACAGTGAGCCCCAAGCACACCAAGTGCAGGGAGCTAAGCTGACTGAAGGCATCATACAATAATACTGATTTTAGCTTCAGCTGCTTTCCTGGAGTTTCCAGATCATAAGTAAAGGTTAATTTTCAATCATATAGGACTATGCAAAAAGGACTAAGAAGCATTCTCCCCTTCTTCCTCAAACACAATGGAGAAGACACCAAGATTCATATGAACAATTCTGTAGTCTGAGAAGGAAAAAAAAGAAAGACCTTTGGTGTTCCTAAATATTTGATCACTGCATTCACCAGGATTTTCTACATCTTTTTCACTTTTTTGTATTACAGTGCCTACTCTCACAGGAAATAATTAATCTTCTAAGGAAATATGCCTGAAGTGGTCTTTAATTTACCTCCAAATTATTTATTTCATTAGCTACAGCCCTACATCTTTTTGACTCAACCCAGGTACAATCCAAACATGCTGAATTCACATCTATCAACTTGCTAGTTTGATATAAAAAAACAAAAACAAACCACAAAAAAAAAAAAAAAAAAAACCAAAAAAAAAAAAAAAAAACAACCCACACAAACCCACAACCAACCAACACCAAAACAAAACCCAAAACAACGCAAAACCGACATTCTCCCGAAACGGATCTATGCCACAAGATAGACCACACTGAAAGAACTTCATTCTGGTTTGCTTTTCTGATGTGGATTAATTGAACTGTCATGCAGTCTTTTCAAATTTATAATTACTTGACTGCCCAGCCTCCAATTAGTGGAGCTTAGATGTCTGTACATCCTAGACAAGAAGCTTGCTACAGCCTGACAATGTACCTGAATTATCTCTGTATTCAGCCACAGGCATATTTAATGTATTTGATATTTGTAAGCTTATTCTGAAACACTCTTTCAAATTGACAGTGTGCTAAAGCTAGAATACTTATAACCAACACACCTTGACATATATATATATATCCCTCTCCTGATGGTCAAATGGCTAAAAAGTGCTTCCTAATCCTGAATATTTTAAATGAAATCTTATTATAAGATGGCAGGAAGCATAGAAATCTGTAATAGTCCTGGGTTTAAAAATCAAAAGAGGTTTTGTCCTCTCCCTTGAGGAAGTTTGGCTCTTTTATATCCTGTGGATTTACATACTGAATATTCAGTATCAGCTACACATCTCTCTCCAGTGCCAGAAACAGGTCATTAACTTTCTTTTTCTTCTTTTAATTATGAAGTTAGACAAATTTCTTTTCTGCCTGCTTTGAACAGGAAGGAGGCAAGATACCAATTAGCTCAGCATTCAGACATCATCACTGTCGTCAAGCTTGAGAATTCTTCCAAGCAAAATGGTTGAAGCATGACCATTTTTCTTATTTGTTGACCTCTTTGTACTTGATCAGCTGCAGACTCCAAGGTACCTTGGAACAGGCACTTAAACTTTTCTCCGTATTTCCACCCAGCATTATTACAAAGGAAATATTTCTACTGATCTATACTGAGTTATTCAGCATAAAGTAAGTTGCTCCATTTCCAAAGCAAAGCATTTGCTGCAATTATCAGCAGGAGCAAGTTTCTTCTGCTGTATTTTTTTTCCCATCTAACACTCCACTAATCACATTTCAGCTTGTTCTGCTCTTCACTACTCTGTTATGTTGAATCTCAACTTCCCATTACTGTCACTTGGGAAAAAAGCAATATGCTGCAGCATTAATTCCCTTCCTTTTCATGTTATTTTTGATCTCCCCCTCATAAAAGGTTCTGTGATTATGCTAAATGTGTTTCATTAAAAAGTGTTAATCTATCTATTTTGGTATGAGATTTAAATACTTATATGCCTCCTTTTTCACCAACTGGAGTAACATTAGTAATTTCTTCTCCAAAGGTGGGTAAGCAGCACCCCTCTAGAGGTTTTTTATTCTCAAGGGTTTTATTCTATGTCCCTCACACAGTGATTAAGTTACTTAGATAAAATAAAAAGGTTCATCAGCAATATAATATTTGAATTTTCACTCCTACTGACTAGTGGTGCACAAGTTTCAAATT
Organism: Eubucco bourcierii; assembly: GCA_013396675.1. Classification (NCBI taxonomy): domain Eukaryota; kingdom Metazoa; phylum Chordata; class Aves; order Piciformes; family Ramphastidae; genus Eubucco; species Eubucco bourcierii. The sequence continues at coordinate 27,570 of VWZE01011721.1, forward strand.
AACAACTCCAGCACAGCTTGAGCTTTTTCCTGTGGGACTCATTACAAAGAGTAGCTTGGCCCACTCACCCACCAGACTGTTTTTTCCTCACTAACTCCATATTCCCAGGAAGTTTTCCATACTATTATATGAAACCTTAACACCAAAGATGTCACATCAGTGTTGGGTGAGATGCTGTTCCTCTGGGGCAAGAGAACACAGCCATTTTCAAGATACTGTGGACAACCAGGTTTGAATATTAATGCTTTCTTACAGTTTAACCAAAGACATAGGCAAGGACAGGGGTTCTACCATTTCTGACCATAGTAGATCTCCAAGAAAGTCTTCAGGGGTTGCTTTGGGCCCTTCAAATGCAGCAGTGAAACCAAAAGTGGAATCCATCAGATTGTAGCACTAAGGAAAATTTAACATCAGAGAGCAAGGAGAAGTGTAAGATCTTGGTAATGCTAGAAGGGGAGGGAATGAACCAGGCAAAGTCCACATGGTATCCCCTTAAAGTCCAAGCTTCTTGGCAGCATAACTGTATAATAGGTTCTGAAACCAATCAGATTTTAAGACTGCAAATAAGCCTTTGCCCCCAACTGAGACCTTGAATACCTACTCCTTTCCCAGCCTGGTCCTGCTGCTTTCCAGCATAAGTCACCTCTGGTACAGGGGCAACTACATGTATAACCCTACAACTCCTGCTCCTAGAGTCCTCTTCCTCCTCCTCCAGCCCTGCCCTAATGGTAACAGACACAGAATAGGCCAAACTATGTCAACATTTTCATTCATGACTTGTGTAACTGCCAAGATACAGCAGGATCTCAAGGGTCCTTGGACACTGCTGCTACAGCCAGACAGTAACAAGCCAAAGCCAAGATGCACAAAGGCTAAAGGAATTTAAAAGTGCTTAGAGCAAATAACTTGTAGAAACCCAGACCATGCTCTCCTCTGCATCTAACAAATACTTTTTGAAGTTCTAAATAGCAAACACTGAGGCATTGATATCAGTTTCTCTTTCTCTACCTGCTTGACACAGTTGATTGCAGAGATCATCAATGATGCTCATGTGACATCTCCCATTCACACATCTGCCTGCTGCAGAGAATTCAGGCAATCCCCAACAGGTGCATCAAAACACTCGGGCAAGCTTTTCTGTGTACTGAAGGTCACGGAGAGACTTTGCTAACGATTCCCATTTCGTGACTGACTCTGTGAACAGAAGCACAAGCACTGAAGCCTGCAGCAAGCCCTAGGAAATGGGACAGCTTTTCCCCCCTGCCTCTAAAACTTCAGGTGCTGATAAGTGAGCTCACGCAGTAGCTCCTCTCCTGTAAATACCCACAAGTACTGTGAAGGAAGCATAGGATTTCAAAGCCTAGGCCTCTGGTCTGCTTCATCTGCCAGAGATAAAACTAGAGAAGGGCTAGGAAGACACAGTAATAAATGAACTGTGGTGGCAAAATTAAGAAGAGAGAAGACAACTGTCCCCAGTAATGAGCCCTGTTAATCAGCCTCACTTGATGGATGCAGTTAACAACAAGCAGAAGTGACAGTTGATACAACCAGCATTTCCCTGTGTCATATTCATGAGTTGTCCTCCAGGTCTGGTTTGCCTTCAGTGACTACTTACCAAGGATTACCTGAGTTTTACATCTTCCATCTCTGTCAGAAGGAAAAGTGTGTTTCACTGAAGGCACACCAGGAAGCATTGGTTTGGTTTTAGGCCTCTTTGGTCAGTTGGCAGTACAGTTTTAGGTTCTGGTGGCAAACCAAGGGATTTCTGATACTTCAGTACTGGATAATTAAGACACCAGATGCATATCTCTGCAACAAAGGGGCTTGGATTTACTTAAATTGAGCTGATTCATGTGTAGAAACATGTCTGCAAGGCAGTCAAAGCCAGAAAAGAAAGCCCAAAAAATGGCCAGAAACCAAACTCTCCATCTTCCGTTTCCCACATCCTTCATTTTCATTAAAAGAAATATCACAGTATTATTTGGATTGTGCTTGTTATTTAATCAATTACTCAGTAAAGGAGTGAATTAACCTCAGGTGTCAGACTCTTAAATAACCAACCATCAATTACTGCTTTAAAAAAAGTAGCCCAGAAGTGCTCATTACTCAGCATCAAGAAATCCACCTTAACTGACAAAATGAAATTGCTGCTGTCTTCTGTCAATGAAGCCTCCAGCTCTATTTAGTCCTTTAAAATACAATGAACATCAGAACATTCAGCTATTCCTCTGAAGGTCTGAAGTGAGACAATGCTAATCCCTGTAGACATAAAGGTATCTACTCGTGACAACTGTCAGAAAGACTGCTTAAAATCAAAACCATGCACTCAAAAGTTGGGAGACCACCCAAGCAGCCCTACAAACTCCCCAAGGTATGATGTCATGTTAAGATATTCTATGAAGCTCAAGAGAAAAGTTACAAAACCGGTGCCGAAACTGTTTTTCATATCTCATAATACAATGCATCTGGCCTTAAAGTATGTCTTCAGAAACTTTGAGGTGGTGTGATGGTTTGGGAGTTACCTGCCCCCTTACTCTATGAAAATCACCCAGACTAGACTCATCTGACTGGAAGTTAAGGAATGAAGCTTTGTATTCACAGCCTAGCACAATATACAAGCAGATATTTACAATATATTATGAAATACATATACCTATATACAGAAATATACAAATTAAATGTAATACAGAAACACAATACCCCTCCCAGAAGTCAGTCCACCGGAAGGACTTCCAACCACCTTTCCATCTTCTTTCCACCCCTCTACCTTATTCCATGGTCTGTCTTACATGCAAGGTGAGTTTGGAGGATTGGCAAGGGAGGTTAGATGCAGAATGATTAGTTGGGTTACACAGCAGAAGCCTGGAAGACACAGCAGCTCCCAGAGAGAGAGACTCTCTGTCTTATCTGTGTTTGTGTCCTTGTTCTTATACATCTCAGCAAGCCTATGAGTGAAGGAGACATCACCCTTGTTTGCTTTTCACAGTTTATAATCTGATTTTTTTTTTTCATTAAAATTCTCCAATTAGCCTCAAACCAGCACAGGTGGGAATGACATAGAATCAGAAAAGTAGAGTGGTCTGTTGGAATGGAGCTTTGCAGAAAGCACAGGCATCCTCGACTAGATCACATGGCCCAGAGCCCTTTATATGCACTACTGATTGCAAACAAGACCCAAAGGAGGATGGGGAATGTAAAAAGAGGTCATACAGCAACACATCCCAGTATGTGTCAAATCTTCATGTCACGAAAGAAGAAGGTGGGGTCTTGTAAGACATTGCTGGGCAGGGCATTAGGTTATGACATGCTGGTTTACCATTTCGCAGGGAAAGGACTTTGCTCATTTTGTATCCTCACTTGAAGAGGCAGAAGATACAATGCAAGGCTAGGATGTGAGCAAAGCAAGAGACTCATTTCTAATTAAAGGATAAAGATCCCAGTTAAACTGGAGTGAGACATCAAAGCTGTCTGAAGTGCTATAAGACCCAAAGATCAGCTCAACTGCTGAGTTTTCTGGACTACACCTTAAGCAAAGACTAATACCTAAACCTTACTTAGGGATAAATCCAATTCTGAATCAGAGCAGGCATCTCTGGCAGTAACAGCAGGAGACCTTCCAGCAAGAGGTCTTACCTTCTGGTGACCAGGGATAACCAAGGAAGCTTTCCAAGGCACTGACAAAGACACCCAACCTGCAGGCATCTCAAAGGTGTGTGTGATATCATTGAGCCCAAGTAATTTTCTCTTTCAGCTACAGTCTTCTGCAGGGCTTTAACTGACATTTTATCATCTTTATCCTGGAGAGGGCAATTTTTTCTATTTTTTTTTTCCCAAAAAAAAAGTTGTCTTGTATAAGCTCTCAGAAAGAAGCTGGCAGGGCTCAACTTCTGACCATGATGCTGTGAAACTCACCATCTAATGACCTAGTTCTTTTACATCAGCTCATGCAAATGACATACTCAGGAGAGTGACTATCAAAAGCACACCTATCCCTAAGTATTTACAATGCCAAGTTAAAGAGCTTAATCTCTGATGAGAGAGTTCAAAAAACTAAGTGTAAACTGCTAGCCAATCTAATATCACTCCTACCAGAGAATTTTTCAGCCCACACTCATCACTGTTTTTGTTGATGTTGTGCAAGTGAAATGCTACATCTCTGCATTCCACAATGCATTACAGCAGGTGCCTTACATATCACCATTTAGCACCTTCTCAGATCTTTAACTGGGAAAACAATAGATGAATGTGCAGGATAGAAGCCTAAGTGTACCTGATGAAATACCACTTATTCTCAGAAAATAATCTTATAACTTAACTATCAATGCTTTTAGAACTAAATCTATCTTTTCCATCATTCTAAAGCCATAAATTCTCCATAAATTTTATCATTTGACCTCCTTATGGGGGATTTATTTGAACAATAAATCAATAGTGTTTTATGAAACCCTGGCTCAACTGTGCACATTCTCCAAAATGACAGAGACAAGAAAAATTGGATTTGCTAGAAAGATTCTCTGTTTTCCTTTTTTGAGATAAATAGAATATGACATTCAGCATTACTTCCAGTTTAACCAGAGCAAAAATGCCACTTAAACTCTCAGCGATAGTCACAGGAAAGTTGGATCAGAAAGGGAAGACCAAAAAATTGAAAACTTAAGAAAATTCACTTGGACTTCAGAAATACGGGTTTGGGTCCCTATTACTGCTGTCCAAGACATTTTGATACACACTGCACAAGTCATTTACTGTTCCCATGTCTCTACTCTTGCCTACATAATCAGTCTTTCCTTTTTAAAACTGCCAACTGGTGAATGAAAGGGTAAATTAAGCCTCTCTTGAAATGAAAGTTTCACTAGAAGGAGCACTCAGAGTTCTGCCCTCAGTATAGCAGCAATATTTTTCAAGAAGGAAACACCTGTTAATGAGAAGGGAAAGTTCTGACCTCTTTAGACATTGATACATTTCTTGTGTTGATAGCAGAATGTGTCACAGGGTGGTTAGTGAGAAAGTTCAAAATAGGCTTACCAGATGCTATTTGCAGCAAAAACTAGGCGTATTACACTGCTGTCTTGTAAATAGCATGTCTGACATCCAAACAAAATCACTGATTTAAACTTTCAGTCTACTTTCCACTTCAAGTTGCAAAAACTGTCACTAAGCAATACTGGTAGTGCTGAGATATCCTCCAGAAGATTAATTACCAGCAGCAGAGCAGCCAAGAGCTCTGACAGTTCTCACTAACAGATGTGCTTGTTAAAAGGCTTCTCAGAAAAGCTAAATATCAATTAAGTATTTAAGTTTTCATCATGGAATGGTTTAGGCTGGAAGGGGCCTCCAGAAGTCATCTAGTCCAATGCCCTTGAACTAAGCAGGGTTGTCCTCCACTAGATCAGGTTGCTCACAGCCTTGTCCACCCTGATCTTGAATATGTCCAAGGATGGGGCTTCAACTACCTCCCTGGGAAACCTGTTTCACTGTTCCATGACCTCCATGGTGCAGAACTTGTTCTTAACATCCAGCCTAAATCTGCTCTTCTCCAATTTAAAACCTTTGTCCCTCATTCATCACTCCAGGCCTTTGTAAATAGTCCCTCTGCAGCCTTCTTGTAGGCCCCTTCAGGCACTGCAAGGCTGCTATTAGGTCTCCCTGGAGCCTTCTCTTCTCCAGGCTGAACAAACACAGATCCCTCAGCCTGTCCTCATAGCAGAGATGCTCCAGCCCCCTGATCTTTGCAGCCCTCCTCTGTATCTGCTCTACCAGGTCCTTGTGTATCCTGTGTTGAGGGCTCCAGAGTTGGACACAGTACTCCAGATGAGGTCTCAAAGCAAAAGGGCAGAATCACCTCTCTGTATGTGCTGGCCATGCCGCTTTTGATGCAGCCTCCAAGGCAGGAGTTGGCAAGCTCAGGATATACTGCAGATGATCTAAGAGTGTCCAAGCTGACTCCACTTGACTTTGGTAAATAGGCTGCCAACAACCCAGCACCTTTCATGAGCATTCAAAGCATAAATAAGCAAACACCTAAAACAACAAGAACCAGATTAACAATTACACTGCTTTGTGGTTTGTCTTTTTTTTTTTTCATGGGGGGGACTGAGAAACTAAACCAAAAATTTCAAAGTATGAATCAATAATTGTTTGAGCAGCAAGATCCTGCTTTAAATTTTTCTTTTTAAATCTAAATATCACCTTCTTAGCCTGTTCCCTTCCCTGTTATCAGCAGCATTTTCAGTTCTCTTCAACCATATTTAAATTTTATCCAATTATTTGCCCTATAGTTTTGCATTAGGAGTTCTCCAGACTTGATGTCCCTGTGTACACACTCGTGAACACTTCAGGCTGGGTCTTGACAATGCTGTCAAACAGCTAAATGAAAAGAAACATTTTCCAGTGCTTTGTTTGGAGAGAGCAGAGTCATCAATACAGCTTGTATGCAATTTGCTGCTCCCAAGGCTCCTCTCAACAAACCTTTAAAATATCACAAATATCACCTGTTTGTTTCCTCAACCTCTCACACCGTTTACGTTCCCTAACAAATGATGCACCCATTATTCATCTTCCTTTCACTCTCATCCTTGTCTTTTTTTTTAACCCAGACCTGCATCTGTCTGTCTGTAATCTTCTCTCTTTCTCCATATGCCTGATTCATAATGCTTCCCTCACCTTGTCAGTCTTGTCGCAGAGACAGCTACCACACATCTCCTCAATTGCTTTCAGCTGGAACTGTCACTCAGGACTGTAAAGTCACCTTTTCACTTAGTAAAATAAAAATCACACACAATTGTTTTCAGCTGTGGTAACTTAGTCTTGTATTCTGGCAAAACAAACCTTCAACAAGCATCTTCTCAGAGCTTAGGAACAGTACATTGTCCCCTAATGACAGGATGTCCTATACTGATCTCTGTGTCCCTATAAACATGTCCTGCAGGAATCATAGAGTCCTTCAGGCTGGAAAAGCCTTTTAAAGATCAAGCCCAACCATGAATCCAGTCCACCACTGAACTGTGTCACTCAATAGCACATCTAAATACCTCCAGGGATGATGTCTCAAGAACTTCCCTGGGCAGCTTATTTCAGAGTTTGACTCTTTTGGAGAGCATATTATTTTTAATCACCAATCTAAACCTCCCCTGCTGCAACATGAGAGCATTTCCTCTCATCCTATCTCTTGTTACTTGGGAGAAGAGGCCAACCCTGACCTGGCTACAACCACCTTTCAGGGAGTTGTAAAGAGCAATGCCATCTCCCCTCAGCCTTCTCTTCTCCAAGCTAAACAATCCCAGTTCCCTTGTGGGACCTGAGAACAAGACTTTTCACAAGCTTTGTTCCCCCTCTCTGGACCAGCACCAGCACTGCAATGTCCTTCTTGTAAAAAGGGGCCAAAAACTGCTTCACTTGGATGTAAAATAATGACCTCTAAGCAAGATAAACTTAACCCGGCAGAGAATCAAAGCACTTTTTTTTTAAACGGTAGCCCATTAAGTTCGTTGTCAAGAACTCATTGTTTCCATTATGTTTCTTCCTTTCTACAAGAGATGCTGGCATCAAAAGCTCCCCAGTAAATTGTTCCTTTCCACACCTCCTGTCCATGCTGCAGCACAGCAGTAACATTCCATTTTAGCAAGCAAGCATTTACTCGCAATAACAACAACGTGCTACAATTTGCCAGGGGCTGTGTTAACAGATGGCAAACTAGAAGTCCACATGCCAGCCCTCCATTATTTATTCAGAGACTCCTCAGAAAAATCAATTTGTTTCTTTTCACATTTGGAGGCTTTCAGTAAGAAGAAATTCATAAGAGGCCCACCAAGATCTTATGTTCTTCATGCTAGGGAGCTGCCAGCACTGGCCTGAGCTAAGCACACATTGTTGGCATATCAAAGGAAGGAGCAGGTGCCAAGAAAAGCCTGAGCCACCAAGAACATCCTGGAACCCATTTCTGGCAACTGAGGGAAGCTTATGCATCAGTGCTGGATTTCCATTTCCATGTGCATCAGAACCAAGGCCCTGGTTTTATCTTCCCCACCCTCCCCAACTTGGCACTGAGTATGAAGAGCTCAGCCACTTTGTGCCAGCTCCTGCAAACAGGTTGCAAGAGAATATACAGCCTTAACAAGCATGTTACAGGATTGAGACTGTTAAAAGCACAGTAATATCCTGGGATTTTCTCTTCTTAAGGCATAAAGATGTGTCAGACTTCTGCATACTGATACCTACCTCTGACTGACATGGACTTGATCCTTCCCTTCTATAATTAAAAATAAAGCCAAACAGATTCATAGAATGGTTCGGGTTGGAAGGGACCTTAAAGATCATCTCCTTCCAACTCCCCGTTATGGGCAGGGACACTTTCCACTAGACCAGGTTGACCAAGGCCTCATCCAACTTGGCACTGCATACCTCCAGGGAGGGGGCATCCACAATGTCCCTGGACAACCTGTTTCAGTGTCTCTCCACCCTCACTGTAAAGAATTTATGCCCAATATCCAGTCTAAACCTCCTCTCCTCAAGCTTCAAGCCATTTCCTCTCGTCAACAGCTCACCAAGGTGCTTTTGCCCTCTTTGGATGGACCCTGGTAAGTTCAGAAGTTTGACACCTGATAGCAGCACTAGACCTCTGGATAACAAGCAGAAAAGCAAGCTGCTTCTCCCTGGGTGTTTCAAACACACAATTTACAGCAGTAAGATTCAGTAGCTGTAAAGCCCTGGAAATGATAGCAGTTCTTTTGTCAAGCTCTCCCCATGAAGAGGACAGCACTAATGCTGGCCAGATGGAGCTGGCACAGCCACAGCATCAGCATTTCCTAGAGAACAGCCACTTTAGGAACTGTCTCCTCCTCACACAAAAAGTACTCCAAGGACTATCCAAAAGAGTCTAAAATGGACAGGCAATTCCCAAACAGATACTGCAGCCATTTCAAGACAAAGAAGGTGGTGTACATACCAAGCATATTTAGCAAATCAAGGCTGAACACATTCTGGGGAGAATTTTGCACTAATTTAGTCAAGGCATATAAGTGCTGTACACACTTGCATATATCCTTTGCTTAACAGAGGTGTGCATGCTTGGAAAATGCACTAGCGTGGCCAGTAGGGCAAGGGAGGGGATTCTGCACCTTTGCTCTGCTCTCCTCAGACCCCACCTGCAGTCCTGTGTGCAGTTCTGGAGCCCCCAGCACAGGAAGGACATGGAACTGTCGGAGAGGGTCCAGAGGAGGCTGCAAAGATGCTCAGAGGGCTGGAGAAGCTCTGCTATGAGGACAGGCTGAGAGAATTGGGGGTCTGCAGCCTGGAGAAGAGAAGGTTTCGAGACCTTGTAGTAGCCTTCCAGTATCTGAAGGAGGCCTACAGGAAGGCTGGGGAGGGACTATTGACAAGGTCTTGCAATGACAGGACAAGGGGCAATGGGTTTGAACTGGCAGAGGGGAGACTGAAACTCGATGTTAGGAGGAAGTTCTTTACAATGAGGGTGGTGAGACACTGGCACAGGTTGCCCAGGGAGGTTGTGGCTGCTCCCTGCCTGGAGGGGTTCAAGGCCAGGTTGGAAGAGGCCTTGAATGACCTGTACTAGTTGGAGGTGTCCCTGTCTATGGCAGGGGGTTGGAACTCAATGATCCTTGAGGTCCCTTCCAACCTTACCATTCTATCATTCTGTGAGCTGTGTCTGGCAACAGTCATCGGTGCACAGAGATATGAGGCCCAGCACAAGCTGCTCAGAACAGCAGCTACCCCAGAAAAGAGGCAGGGCCACAGATTTGGTATGAAAGCTGTGAGGTTTCACTTAGCACTATGGGAGTTTTGTAGAAGTCTGGCCCTTGGTGCCCAGCAGATCCTCCCCAACTTGGCACCCACCTCCCATCGCCAGTGGGCTTGACCAAAATCTCCACTCCCATTCCAGAAGTTGATTTACCCAGCAGTAAGGTCTGATTTGCATTTTTACGCTGGGCACACACATATATAACAAATATTACACAAACATACCATGCCTCTCTGAATCTCAATGAGAAGTATGAACTCCAACAAATTCAGGCAGGCAAATGAAATAACATCCACTCTGGTGCCTGTGCCTGGCAAGTGGCTCATGCTTTGGAAGAAAACTCAGGCTGCTGAGTACACAATCCAAACACCTGTTACTTGTGAGCCACCTGAAAATTGGTTTTGGACTGGTCAACAGTTTTAAATTAACTATGAACCCTATGTTAACTTGTGTTGATTTCCGCAAATCAGAACTTCCTTAAACCCCAAGGAAAGAAAAAGCAAGTATTTTTCTGCCATTTATTCATTCTGGTTCATTTATCTACAGAATACAAATATTAAAACCAGCTCTAACAATAAACAGCTAAAGGCCATTTTTTGGCAGAACAAGATTTGCATTCTCACTTACTGCCAAGGAAGAAGTTCAGGTGCAAGCCTAAAGACCAGCAGGATCCTTCATTCCCACTGCCTGCAAGATGAGAAGAGATTTCTCTGCTATCTGTCCCAGAATGTAGCTCAGACGATGGACTTGCACTCCCAAGTGTGACCCCACTGATAGCACAGGCAGCTTTCACACACACATCCTCCTCCTGGGCTTGAGTTTGTATCACAGAACCACAGATGGGACCCAAAAAGATTAAATGAACTCATCTACTCCATCATCCTGAACTGATCTAAATGGTAAATCACCAACAGCTAGTCCAACAGGAGCTTTTTATGCTAACGCCAACTCCATGGGAAGGCAGCTTAATGTTAACTTCCCATGTTAACCGATAATCTGCGAACAGACATTTTGCTGCCTCACAATGAATAAAATGCTCTTATCTCTGTTGTTTTAAAACAGAACCTTTGCAGGGATTTTTCCTTTTCAATTTTTGGAGACACAGAAAACAATTTTGCATCAAATGACCAAAAGTATATTTTTTTAAATGCTCTACACAACTTTCAGCCCTCAGAGCTCACATATCTAATTAAGCATCTGCTTCCAGCCACGCTGCAATACTACACCAGCCTGGTGCTTTCACATCCTCTTTACATCATCCTAAGCTAACACTTGGGTGCAATTACTGGAGTTTGTAATATCATGCTACCAATTGCATACAGATGATCATTCCCTCCCTCAACCAGTGAAAGGATTACTCAGGAGGTTGGGGTTGTTTGGAAATGAGTGCATCTCAAGAGGCACCACTGTAAGCACAAGAGAAAAAAACTTTAGAATCATAGAATCAGCCAGGTTGGAAGAGACCTCCAACAAGATCATCCAGTCCAACCTATCACCCAGCTCTAGCCAATCAATCAGACCATGGCACTAAGTGCTCCATCCAGGCTTTTCTTCAACACCTCCAGGGACAGCAACTCCACCACCTCCCTGGGCAGCCCATTCCAATGCCAACCACTCTCTCTCGCAGCAACTTCTTCCTAACATCCAGCCTAGACCTCCCCTGGCACAACTTGAGACTGTGTCCCCTCCTTCTGTTGCTGGGTGCCTGGGAGAAGAGACCAACCCCACCTGGCTACAAGCTCCTTTCAGATAGTTGTAGACAGCAATGAGGTCTGCCCTGAGCCTCCTCTTTTCCAGGTTGCACAACCCCAGCTCCCTCAGCCTCTCCTCACAGAGCTGTGCTCCAGCCCCCTCACCAGCCTTGCTACCCCTCTCTGGACACCTTCTAGTACCTCAACATCTTTCTTGAATTGAGGGGCCCAGAACTGGACACAGCACTTAAGGTGTAGCCTATATAGTAGGACCCTGAGTTGCTCCAGCCTTTGAGATGGATTTCCCCAAACTATCTCCTTCAGCAAGCTCCCTGTCATGACTTATTTTGAATGAGAAATAAAGAAAATTCAAATCAAAGACAAAAGAAAAACCAGGTGTATATGCAACCCTTGACCACTGCATCCCTGCAGGTGGTTCTGGGCTTCCATCCTTGGTTTCAATTAGCTGAGTGACCTGCATTGCAGCACAACATCTGCTCAGTGCTTCATGCCAGCTTGCAGGTCAGGTTGGCTGCTCCCATCTCATGACTGTGATCCCCTGTTCATCACATTCTGTTTCCTCTCAAACCCACAAAAACACAACTCAGTTATGAACCCCTCCGCTATAAAGAAAGGTGACAAGGGATGGGGTTGTTCAGCCTGAAGAGAAGGCTCCAGGGACACCTTACTGCGGCTGTTCTGTAAAGGGGCCTATAAGAAAAAGGGGACAGGGCCTCCTGAGAGAGGACAAGGGGTGATGGTTTTAAACTAAAAGGAAACAGACTAGATAGAATGGAAAAGTTTTACAACAAAGTGGTGAGGGGAGGATGCAACTGGATGCCCCAATCCCTGGAACCATTCCAGGTCAGATTGTTTGGTTCTCTGAGCAACCTGCTCTAGTTGCACGTGTCCCTGCTGACTCCAGGGGGTTGGATTGACAAGCAACAAAGGCCTGTTTCCAGCCCAAATGATTGTATAACAAAAGAACACATTGAGAGGAAGAACAGATACTGTCAGTCACCAGATGCATCAATGCTCCAGAATGCCTGAAACCTCATTATCATCAGGCTCAGAAAAAATGCATCCCTGAAAAGAGGAAGGCAGGTAAGAATGCCAGGAGGCCTGCATGGATGAATAGAGAGCTCCTGGATACACTCAAAAGCAAGAAGAAGGCTTATAGAGAATGGAAGCGAGGACGGGGGACA
>VWZE01011721.1:40308-57994 GCA_013396675.1 Eubucco bourcierii
GGTTGGAACTAGATGATCCTTGAGGTCCCTTCCAACCTTACTATTCTATGATTCTATGATTCTATGATTATTAACATGGACCAGAGTTAGAAGTGAAGGACAGAAGGTCATGCACTCATCTGCTTGGTCGCCCTGGGTGCTATCCAGAGGGACCTGGACAGGCTGGAGAGGTGGGCCCAGGCCAACCTGATGAAATTCAATAAGGCCAAGTGTAAGGTCCTGCACCTGGGTAGGCACAATCCCAAGCACAAATACAGGCTGGGTGGTGAATGGCTGGAGAGCAGCCCTGAGGAAAAGGACCTTGGAGTCTGGGTTGATGAAAAGCTCAACATGAGCCTGCGGTGTGCACATGCAGCCCAGACAGCCAACCGAGTCCTAGGCTGCATCAAGAGAAGCGTGGCCAGCAGGGCAAGGGAGGTGATTCTGCCCCTTTACTCTGCTCTCGTCAGACCCCACCTGGAGTACTGTGTGCAGTTCTGGAACCCTCAGCACAGGAAGGACATGGAAGTGTTGGAGCGGGTCCAGAGGAGGGCCACAAAGATGATCAGAGGGCTGGAGCAGCTCTCCTATGAGGACAGGCTGAGGGAGTTGGGGCTCTTCAGCCTGGAGAAGAGAAGGCTTCGAGGGGACCTGATAGTAGCCTTCCAGTATCTGAAGGGGGCCTACAGGAAGGCTGGGGAAGGATTATTTACAAGGTCCTGCAATGACAGGACAAGGGGCAATGGGCTTAAACTGGCAGAGGGGAGATTTAGACTAGATGTTAGGAGGAAGTTCTTTACAGTAAGGGTGGTGAGGCACTGGAACAGGTTGCCCAGGGAGGTTGTGGATGCTCCCTCCCTGGATGTGTTCAAGGCCAGATTGGATGAGGCCTTGAGTAACCTGTACTAGTGGGAGGTGTCCCTGCCTATGGCAGGGGGTTGGAACTAGATGATCCTTGAGGTCCCTTCCAACCTTACCATTCTATGATTCTGTGATTCTATCTGCAGTTTTACATGAGGGTGTGCTTGTAGACTTAAAGATGACATTTCTGGATAGCTGTCAGTCCTTACACAAACAGAAGATCCTCAAGAAGTAACTGTGAGCAAAAGAGTGTTTCACAGCTCAGAAGAAAATGCAGATGCTGCTTTGACAGAAGCATTTGAAGCAGGTTCACTTACTGTTCATTAATAGGCATGCTCATTATGGTCATCCATGGGCCAGAACAGGAGAACACACACCATGGTGTTACCTGTCAGACTGCTGCTGCCTTTAAGTGCTGGGAGAAGAGCAGGACACAATAGGCAGGTGATGGCAACACTGGGAGAGCACAAAACTCCCAGCTGTATAGAAGCTGTAATGCAAAAGGGCCAGGACTAGAATGTTGCATGCCAGGCTCTGCCAAACCTCAAATCCTCAGATAGCTGGCAGGCATCCAGCATGCTTGTTGGTGACACCATTTCATGTTTTTTCCACCCAAACTAATCCATAACTTCTTCACTTGACCATTTCTACAGGGAGTAGCACCACAGCAAGAACAGAGTTTCAATTCTCCTTTACAGCCAAATCGTGGGATGAATTTTTTGGGGCAATACTTACAGGCAGTTCGACTCTGCTTCCCAGAAATTAGCCCTCTACCCAAAATTTAACTAATACAACCACCAGTTTTCAGTGTCTTCACACTCATTCCTATCCTACAGCCGCCTTCAAAAGCTGACCCTCCCTTCTTGCATCTTCTACTGTTGCATTAGCCTTACCCATAGCCTGTACAGCTATTTCTGTAAGGCTCAGTACCTCCCTCTTTTGCAGACTGGGCTGATACAATATTTACTAGCCTTTCATTAGGTAGAGATGTATATTTAACTCAAAAACTCAATTACATGTTGTGGATTTTTAAAATAAAACTTATATTATAGACTTCTTAACTTATGTGACATTTCCTGAATGCTCTGGAAATAGCTAGACTATATGTATCAGCTGCATTCCAAGATATTCTGGACTTCCTAGCAACTCCCTAGCTAAAGCTTGGATGTATTGATTACATCACCTTATCTCTCCAGGAAAAGGGCAGATGAAGAAGATAGCACTACCAGGACAAGTTGGGGGAGAAGGCTATGGCTAAGCAGCTTGAGTTAATTCAGTCTGGACTAACCTTCTTTTCTAACATGAAGATGTACAGATATGTAACTGTTCAATGTCTTTAAAATATCAGCAAGGGTAAAAAAAAAAAATGGCTGCAAGTTTGGCAGACTGTAAAACTTTGATGAGTTCCACAGACTTCTCACAAAATGTCTCACCAAGTGGAAATGTTTTGAGAGAACAGCTTGGTAGATGGCTTTTTCTGAATGTAAAACATGGAAATGATGCATGTAGATATGTCGAAACGGAGCAAGACACTTAGTTCTAACCCCAGTTCTGCTTCTTTCCAAGTCACTAGTGAGGTGTCACTGTCCTCTGTCAGTGCAGAGCCTCTCTGTGTCCCAGGTATCAAGTACCTTTTCCTCTCAATGACACTAGAGCCAAACAGTTTCAAGAGACAAAACCCCCACTGATCCAAGCTCTGGATCCTCCAGCAGCACCAGTGTTCCACATCACTCCTCAGCTGTAGGCCCCTTTCTTTCCTCATTTATATCAGAGGAACCCCACTGAGGATGACAAATTTTGCCAAGCCACAAGAAAGGGAAAGCTCCTGCTTGCATAACACTTATTACTATCCTGAGTGATTTCAAAAGTTTCTTTTAAGAGGGTAAATGAAACAAAGTACAGCAGAGAAATTAGCACTGCACAAAACAGACTCTCCCTGGTGTCTTCTCTTTGAGAGGAGCAACATCTCTGAACAACACAGCTTCACTCTCTCCTTACAAAATGTATTTCCAAGTCTGATTCCCACTGGGAGAGGAAAGATGTTTTAAAGTCCAGTGCCTTATCATTTGCACCCACTGTTTCCTCAAAGATTAAGTTTGGAATTGATGACAGAAGATATTTCCAAGGACATATCACAGCAAAGGACAGCCCTGTTGGTTGGGCCCAAAGGGCTCATTTTTCCATTTCCATAGTGCAGTCTGGCATTCCTCCTTCCAAAAGGAGACTATACAGAAGACATAGGCTGAACTCATATCCCCAGTGCAGAAACCTTTTGGAAAGCTTGATATTGAGTAGAGCAGGAAGACAGAGTACTTGCAGCTCTTGCTGCACAGACTCATCTTGCTCCATTACACGGGCACAGTTTCCACCATCTCTTTTCAGGATAAACCACCAGAGACACATTTGAAATCCAATACAGGGCACAAATAACCCTTGGAGTGGATTATATCTTTACCAGTGAAAACACAGACCTTAGAGCTCATCTTTTACTGTGGCATTCTTATACACAAAGTAGTATCACAACACTTCAGACACCAAATCAATTACTCCAGAAAAGAATTATTTATGCAACCTGAGAAACAGCAGCAAGCAGGACCCTCTCTAGAACCCCTCTTCCTACAGTGTAAGGTTACGACAAATTCTGTCAGCCTTCAGAAAACCAGGGCAAGGCAAGTAGTGAGGTCATTCAGCAGCCCAGTACGCACACTGTATGCTCACACTACTACAGTATGTTCTCAGCTCCTACAGAGAACTGTAGTACCATACAATTTCATCTATGCTTTCTCAGTTTAAACACTTGAGAACATTTAAGTACACCAACATGTACGACAGACAGTATTTGTAATCAAACTCCTCTGCTCCAACAAAGTTTGAGAGCCCTAAACTTGGGTTTTCATGCAAATCTGTTGGAGCACAACAAGGATTCAGGCAGCACAGCTAAACAGTTACTAAAGAAACAGAAATGGCAACTGTCTACAGAGCCTAATTCCCAGCTTTACATCAGCAAAACACTACATTTGATACAATAATTCATGTAACTATGACAAATAACGTCTATTATAAATGATGGGAAAGCATGTGCTACACTTCAGGGGTTGAAAACGCTCTGTGGTTTTGTAGGACAGCACAGGGACAACAGCAACTGGAAAGACAGAGCTTTATAACCCTTTTCAGTTTTGTTTGGTTGCAATCAGGAAAACATAAACCGACCCATTAAGGTTTGGCCCAGGAAGAATATCAATTCAGACACAATAGCTGTTTGCACTGCTGAAAAGTTGCAGTTCTTTTAAATGAAGTGTAACAGCAGTAATTGTGTTTCTCTGAGTGAGCTAAAAGGCAAATGGTGCATGAATCAATAACAACGTGGCTTGTACACCATTTATCTCTTTGCAGGATCCACAGGAAATCCAATTGCATGATTACATTACTCACAGCCTCTTAAGAGCAGGGAATAACTGAATCTTTTTTGTGCATTTACCCCTGTCTCTAAAGGGCAGATAGCCACAAGGAAAGATGTGGCAGCCCATCAGCCAAAGCTTCCCCTAATAATGGGATCATACTCTCTGAAATCAGCAGTGCTGCAAAAGGGGACTTAATTCTTGCTATCAGTGATCCAATTTCTAAAAGTATCTTCAGCACTGAGAAGTTCTATGAAAGCCTCAGTCTTTAGCTGCTATGAAGCTGCTACAGTCAGTGCTACCAATGTGTCTGCGTATTTCAGAAATCAGATTGCCCAGGATGAATTAAGATATTCAGACACTGGTCCTGTAACACAATTATAAATTTTCTCTTTAAGCATCTGAGGAAGCTACATGTATCCATGTTTGCAAACCCTAGTGCTAAACTATCATTAACTTGCTCACAGAAGAGCCTCTAATGGAGGGAACTGACTGTTGTTACTCAGGAAGCAGGTGGTTCCAATGATTTATCTCACATCACTGAAGCATGTTTCCAGTGCTTGACTTTTCTGATACATCATTTCTCAGTTCCCATTTAGGTCAGTCTGGGACTGAGACAGCAATGACATTCAAGGTGACAAGACCAGGGTGGCACAGGTACATTAAGAGTGTTTTTTCATTTCCTTCTTGCCTCCAAAAAAGATGGGAGCACAGGAAAGGCCCTGGCCAAGCACACAGACCCTTCCCTCTGCTAGCTGTCCACCCCTCTCTTCTGCTCATGTGAAATATTCATCTCCTGCAGTGTAATTCATCTTACTCTGCAAAATTCTGAGATGAAACAACAAGGACCAATCTTGCTGACCCATTTAATTTAATAAACTCCAAGTTTTTACACATCTCTTATTGATTTTGAGAATACTAAAAGCTCTGACAGACTCCAAGATGAGGCACAAGGAGTTTGCAGCTGCAATATAAAAGTAGAGCTTTTAAACTCAAAAGTTTGTATTTCAGATGGCTAAACTTTCCAGAGGAAAAAAACTCCACAACACTGAGAATAAGATAATACACCTAAACATAAATCATTTAGGAATAAAAATTACTCCCTGCTACAGTTTTACTGTTTGTTTTCTGTACAAATCATCCACTTAAAACAACCCAAAAAGAGCAGTTACTGTCAGATGTATCTGCAACTCCAAGAGAGTTTCTTAGCCAGAAGGGATGCTGAGCTCTCTGCCAGGCTGCCCTCCCTCCCCCTCAAAGAAATTTTCCAGCCCTGCAGTCACATTTGTAGAGGGCATTAGTAGTTCAAGGTTTTTTGCTGCACTGCACCGCTTGCTGTTCCTTCACCATGTCAGAAGCAAAAAAAAGTGCCTTAAAAATTCATAACAAATTATTTCCTTTGTTCATCATAGAGTAAGAGTATCCCCAAAGAAGCTTCTGTTAGCACAGATGAGTAAATGTCTCCTTGAGGCACACGCAGACAAGTTACACTTCTCTGTGCTTATGAAATGGGGAGAAATTTCTTGCCTGATACATACTTTTCACTGTGGAATTATCACTTCCGCGCTTGACCTGCTTAAAAAGTGACAGTGCAGTTCCACGTGGCTAGAGGTAGTTACTTTTATCAACAGGATGGATTAGATGTACATGATATGAAACCAGAATAGGAACCAAACCTTGTACTGTAACATTAACTTGGTTTTATCACAAACCCTGAAGGAGATAGAAAAAGGGGGAAAAAGATTTAGTTTTTTAAAATAAAAGGTAAATGTTAATGGGTAGATGAAGACCTGTAAACATTTAAAAGCATAAGACAGCAAATACTTTCTGAAGATATTAAATTAATTCCTATGTATTTTTAATACATTCCTAGTTTTAGCACAATCAGCACTTGCAAGAGAGTTCAAGTGCTTTGCTACTAAGCATATTGTAAATCACAAGCCCAAGTTTTTGTCATCAGAAGCCTGCATACAGCATGATAGAAAGAACTGGGAATTTTGAGACCATCTCAAGAATTACATCCCAAAGATCCCTTCCCACACAGATTCATTTAAAAATAAATTATTCTTTAAAATAATACAAGTTCAGTGAACATTTATCCTTGGATAACAATGCCTAGACATTACTGCTCTAAACTCTTTGGATGCAAACTGAGCTAACCTTTATCATAAGGATGCACAGGGAACCTTAAGGCACATACAAGATAAATGTTTCTTTTTTAGATAGCTAACAGCAGCAACATTAGGAAGGGAGGAGGATTATAAGAGAAGCAATATTTTTCATTACAGATCATAAATTAAGTAGGAGACGAAGATATCAAATAGATATTTTGCACTATATATGATCCAGTTTTTTTCAGATAGTCTTTTTGCCACAGATTCTCCTACCAAGTCTTTAATGTACCTTTCTTCTTAAAACAACACATTCCACCTTCATTACTAGTTCAACATACCATTCAACCATAGTGAGCCATATCAAGATGTCCTGAAATTGATAATTTGAGGTCAAAATCTGGCAAATTATTTTTATAAATGGCAGTTTACAGAATTATTCAGCTTTTGTATGCAGAAGTACATAGACTCCAGCAAAAGAAAGTCTGTAGAAAAAAAAATCAAATTATGAGCCGCAGAAGAGGAGTGATACAAAATCTAATACGTGTCTGTGGACACATTCATCTTTACCAGCATAATTTGCAATGTTCTCTTCCCTAAGGCATTGAAGTGAAATTAAACATCTGGCCCCAAATCAAACCTGCTGCTTGGCGCAACTGCACAAAATCACAACTCCCAAAGAGTCTTCCTCACACTCAGGTGAGAAGGTACTTAGGGTTCTTGCATTCCCCAAGCAACAGGCAAAAAAAAGGTCCCAGAGTCCTATCTCCTACAATAAAAACAACAAAAAAAGAATGGATACTAAGACAGAATTGTGCATCCAGTGGAGGGAGACCGGAAAGGCCAAACTGCAGTGTCCTGAAGAGGATATGTGGAAGGACATGACTGTGTGGGTAAATCCTGGATAAGACGTGCTTGTAATACCCTACATTTTATCCTATCAAGCACAGTGATGATCATTCCTGTTGCACTTGCAGAGCCTCTCCAGCTGCATGAGTGTTGAAGAGAGTATTTTGACAGATGGCCATTACAAAACCTGTGCTTTTATCACAGACTGCTAAAACACTCCAAGAGTAAAAGTTTGTTAGATTTGTTCATGCTATCAAAGATCTTCTATTCAGTTTCTGCCACAGATTCAACTTTGACCCAAGCATGCTCATTTAACAATGCCTGTAAAGCTCAGAGAAATTCAAAATCTGAACAAAATTAATCCATAGGTATAAACCACCTACCATGGACCAGACGCACTGGTGCATGTAATATTTGATAGCAACACAACTCCTTGGCCCGAAGCCAACTGAGCTCGGAGAAATCAAACTCTCTCCTAACTGGGGGGTGTGAAATGAATATAAATAAGCTACTATGCTGCTCACTCCAGGGTGAAATATTCGGTGGGAGAAGGATGTGTGAAAGCACTGGGGAAACACTCCTCAAAGAATTAAGGCAGCAGGAAGTCCAATCTCCTACACAACAGGTAGATGAGACCATCTTCCCTACTACCACACCAGGGTTAGGGACAAGGGTCATTCTGCTGAAAAAGCTGTGGAGTTGGAGGAGGTGGTTCTTTAATAAGTACAAAATTAATTCTCTGTCTCATGAGGCACGGGAGATTCTTTCATGGTTTTCACTCTTGCTTATATCCAGCATAAGTTATTTCATTTGACAGTTTGAAGCCCCAGAGGTCTAAGTGATCCAGAGCCATGTCTACATGAAAAGAGATATTCACAGGATTAAATAAAGTATTATCATGAAAAAGCTAAAATAGATTCTGTTATCAAGAGCAGCACCCTGAACTTCCCATTTTGTATACTTCTCAACTCCTTCTAAAACAGAAAATAATTACATGGAATAACTCAGTCCTCTCCAAAGTGAAAAATTCTTCTTGTACCAAAGGAAGAAACACTGGACCAGCAGACACTCAACAGCTCCCATAATCCTGGAAGTCCACAATCTCCACCATCAGAGGCAGGACATGAGGTTACACAGACTTTTGGTCTAAGACAGTCATCCTGAAGTTATTTTTGTATTCCAAGCAGAGGACACTGACATATGTAGGACTTGACTGCAAGTACACGAAACACAGCATTGCTTCAGGCAAGAAGCTGATGCTGATATAACTCACTCAAGTGCCTTTGTGTGCTGTAAACGCTGCCTGTATCAATCCCTTGGTGCTGCCGATTGCTACAGCCCATGGCTACAGGGGAGAGGTTCTGCCGTGCCAGCTTCAGCAGTATCTCAGCGTTTTGCAGCTGACCAAAAGCCCAGCTGAGCTAACAGGTCATTTGCATGGGAGGCTCAACACTATGAGACTCAGCTGCTCAGGTCTAGAGCTGGGCAAGACAATCTCTATTACATCATTGAAATCAACGCAGAGAAAGGCTTTGATGCACCCGATGCGAAGAGGTACAAACAGCACACAGCCAGCTTGCTTCCAGACATGCTAAGACTAATATGAAACAGAATTAACAGAATGCAGGAGGAGTGGGTAGTTTCATACAGACACACCAACCAGAACCCTAACTAGAAAAGGTTAGCCAAAACAAGATGTACTGGTACAGTATAGATGGGTTTGTGGGTTTAAGGGGGGGGAAGGAAAAAAAAAACCACACCACAAACATTCTGACACAGCACTCCACACTGACTTTATTTTCACACTAAAGTTCCTCCAAGGAGATCACCCAAGATCTCTTTTGATGTCAGTGTACAAATCTCACCCAATGATATATAAAAATCTCTTCTGACAGATTACTCCTTGCTTGCTTCTACCACGTTCTTAGAATCATAGAATGGTTTAGGTTGGAAGGGACCTCAAAGATCATCTAGTTCCAACCCCCCATCACAGGCAGGGACACCTCCCACTAGAACAGGTCACTCAAGGCCTCACCCAACCTCACCTTGAACACCAACCTCCCAGGAACAGCATATCAGCTGTTGTATAGTCACAATCTTCCCTGGCAACCTGTGCCAGCGTCTCACCACCCTCGCTGCAAATAACTTCCTCCTAACATCCAGTTTCAATCTCCCCTCTGCCAGTTTAAACCCATTACCCCTTGTCCTGTCATCACAAAACCTTGTCAATAGTCCCTCCCTAGCCCTCCTGTAGACCACTTTCAGATACTGGAAGGCTACTACAACACCTCCTTGAAGCCTTCTCTTCTCCAGGCTGAACCCCAGCTCTTGTAGCCTGCTCATTTTAACATGCCTAAATTTTATAATTAAGTTCTTCCTAAGCCTCAAATATGGAATACTACTCTCTCAGGGACAAGTAGTTCCCTGACGCTTGAGTCCCCAGCTCACTTTTTATTCAGCAGAAACAGCATGCAGCCTATGGATTAGTGTTTCTAAAGGGTTCTTTCTTATTATTTAAGTATATAAATTCTACAGAGATGCAACTGAAATTGTAGAAGTTATTTTAGCTCAAAAATCTTCTGTATTCCCCAGTTAAATTTTCTCAGGTATTAGTCAAGCAGCAACCAGTGCATAAAAAAAGGGAGAGTGGAGGGACTCTTCCTTCATGAAGTATATCAAAGTTCCCTCAGAAACATCCTCACATCACATTTTTTGCTTCATCAGGGAATTCCAGAGCACAAGTCCTCCCATCACTGGTAACCTCAGCTCACCTACCCTAAGATAAATCACACTTGCAAGACACCTGGGATATCAGCAGCTACTCTTTTGTAACAGCTTATTTAAACCCACGTGGAGAGCTGGCACTCCACTGAGATCAGACTCTTGCCTCTGCCTGTGCTTACAGAATGAATTATTGCTTGTTTGGGTTTTGCAAAATTCCTCTGCCTGGAAATAAAAACTTACAAAAAGCCATTCCATTTGCCATGGTGTTCAGTGAACTTCAGGGGCAAAAACTGCTTTGTACACTCAGCACTACTACTGAAGTACAAAGTTGGTTAACAAGGCAAGTAAAGGGAAAAATACAGAATCATACAGAATTGTTTTAATTGGCAAAGACCTGTAAGACTGAGTTCAACAATTCTCTAACTCTACAAAGCCTGGTGCTAAACCACGTCCCTCAGCACCACATCTCTGCCTCTTTTAAATACCTCTGGGAATGGGGATTTGACCACCTACCTGGACGGCCTGGTCCAGAGTATGAAAACCCCTTCACTGAAGAAGTTTTTTATGATATCCAACTTAAAACTCTCCTAGTGCAACCCGAGGCCATTTCCTCTCATCCTATCACACTTGCTGCTGGGGTGAAGAGATCAACCCTGACCTTCCTCCATACTTCTTTCAGCAAGTTGCAGAGAGTGAGGTGGTATCCATCCAGCCTTATTTTCTCTCATAAAAGAGAAAACAGAGAAGAAAATAAATACAACACCTTGCCTTTTTCAAACCCATGCACACATCTACATCTTTTATGAGTTGAGCCACAGGTTTTTCATTGAAGTCAGTGATCCTCAGCTGAACTGGATTTACCCACATCATGTGGCTGAAGGCAAAGGGGTGACTGCATCACATGAAGCCACTTGGGATGAAAACCCAACAAACAGAAAAGCTCTTGATTAATCACATCAGTGGAAGTAATGGAAAACACAGTGACAGACTTTGAAGTCAATTACTTAAGAGAATGTAGCCAAGCACAAAAGCATTCTTCAGTGGGAATAAAATCACCACATACACCATGTAACAGCACTTTGTGCTGAAGATGGGATTGCATTCTCTTTTCATTATGGGAACAGCTGATAGGTATTTAAGGCATTCAGTAAACTCCAAGGAGCTCCTTGAAACTAAGATGGCATTGTGGTCCTCAGTGTTATCATCAGCTGTTGAAATTCAAGGAACCTACAAAGCACATTCTGTCAGAAGAATCAAACTATTAACCTGCCTATCTGTGCTGCAGCAAACCAAGAAATCAGTTATTTGTCACCTTCTTAAGCTGTACCCAAGTAAAACTGTGTTTAGTTCTCTTCTATAAATATCTGGACAGTTGATGTTAAAATAGTTTTGACACCTTGGGACAAGTTGCCCAGAATACAATGAGAAGCCAAACACAGAGCAGGTATGTATCTATTTATAAGATATAATCAGTGCTTTGTGTGTTTTAATTCTTGTCTGCATCACTAAACCTTTCTTCTCCAGTCCCCATGCAGATCTGTATGCTGAGCACAGCTGTGCCAGTAGCACAGAAGCAGGCACTACTGGAGCCAGAAAAGAGAAAGTACGAATCTGCATCTACAACAAAAATACCTCCAGTCTTTAAGGAACCATTTGTGTGCTGTTTGTCAGAAATCCCAAGATACCAAGATCCTCTCCAACTTGCCTTAGGCATACCCACATTTGGGTTCAGTATGTGTCCATTTTCCTGACAGACATGAGTTGAATTCACACAATCACAGAATGTTAGCAGTTGAAAAGGAGCACGAAAGATCATCCAGTCCAGAGCAGGATCACCTAGATTAGGCTACACAGGAATGGATCCCAGTGGAGTTATCACAGCTCTAGAGGACAACACTCCACTACTCTGCACAGCCTGTTCCAGGCCTCCGGCAGCTTCACAGGGAAAAATTTTTAACTCGTGTTCAACTGGAACCTCCTCTGCTTCAATTTGTCCTTTGTCATATCATTGGACATCACTGAGCAGAGCCTGGTTCTGTCCTCCTGACACTGCCTTTCACATCTTTACAAACACCAGTGAGGTCACCTCTCAGTCTCCTCTTCTCCAAGATAAAGAGCTCCCTCAGCAGGAAGATGTTCCACTCCAGCATCTTTGTGGCTCTGTGCTGGACTCTTTCAAGCAGTTCCCTCAGGTCCTCTTGACTTGAGGGGTCCACGACTAGACACAATATTCCAGATGTGGCCTCACCAGGGCCGAGCAGAGTGGAAGGAGAACCTCTCTTGAACTACTAACCACACCCCTTCTAATCCACTCCAGGAAGCTCTTGACCTTCTTGGGCACAAGGCCACATTGCTGGCTCATGGGCATCCTTCTATCCACTAGGCCTCCTGGGTCCCTTTCCCCAGAGCTGCTCTCCCACAGGTCAGTCCCCAACCTGTGCTGGTCCATGAGGTTCTTTCCCAGACTGTGCACTCCATACCCTCATCCAGATCACTGATACTACTGGTCCCAATACAAACACTCAAAGGACTCCACTAGATACATGCCTCGAACTAGATTCTGTCCCACTGATCATAACTCTCTTTTCTTTCAACCAGTTCTCAAACTACTTCACTACCCAATCATCCAGAGGACAAGAATCCCAAGGTCCTGGTTCACCAACAGGAGCTACTGCACTAGGTTCTCGCTGTAAATTGCTCT
Source organism: Eubucco bourcierii (assembly GCA_013396675.1). NCBI lineage: Eukaryota > Metazoa > Chordata > Aves > Piciformes > Ramphastidae > Eubucco > Eubucco bourcierii. The sequence continues at coordinate 52,932 of VWZE01011721.1, forward strand.
ATGCCGACCTGCATTGCAGCAAGGACAATTACAAACCTCACACAGCAGCTCATGGACTACTACAGTTTTAGCCCTGCACATTAAGCTAAAGAAAATTATTTCAGTTCACCCTAACAGCAAGCTGAAGATCACCATAGTTCCAGAGTTGGTACTGGAGTGTCAGTTTTCCTGATGGTGGCAAATGGGCCATTAGCTTGGGCATCTTCCAGTCATCCAGGAGCTCTCATCCTCAAACACAGGTTGAATTTATACCTTGTACAGCTGACTTGGGCTGTTACACTAAATCTGAGTTCTGGTAGCATTTCTAAATGTCCACTAGTACTTGCTGGCACCCTTAATTATTTCTCTGCAGTGTCATTTGCTACATGTACTGATGTCACACATCTGTTTGTCTGTATTGATTTTTAATTGCATGCCTCTGAAGCCATGTCCTATCTCAGTAACTACAATTAAAAAAAACAACTGGAATGGACTGCAGAAGGAGATTTACACGATTATTTTTTTTTCTCCCTTTAGCTTCCCAAGGCCAAATTATGTTTGAGATTAGAGGACTGACTTCATTTTCATTACCTTCTAAGAGAAATTGTGACATACCTTCTAAGAGAAGTTGTGACATAATGCTATTCTACTTTTAGCAAATTATCTTCTAGAAATCCTCTTAACTGTCATGCTCCTTTAGCTTCTGTTATTTAGAAGCACCATTTGCTCTAGGATGTTGTGAATGCTGTTTACATGGATTTAAGATGAAGCAGCCAAGCTTTGTAGGAAAAAAAAAATCCAGAAGGGTTACAGAACACAGAGAAAAGCTTCTTCAGGTCTGGCAAAACTTTGCTCAAGTCCAAAAAACGACCCATTCAAAAATGGTTAAATATCCAGTGAAAGCAAGCAGGAAACAGGAGAAAGTGGGGAGAGCATTTTTACTCAGCTTCTGAGTATCCACTTTTGATTACTGCCAGAAAAAAGATCTTAGGGTGGACTTGGTCTGGTCCCAGTTAGTTCATAGAATCATAGAATCATAGAATGGTAAGGTTGGAAGGGACCTCAAGGATCATCTAGTTCCAACCCCTGCCATAGGCAGGGACACCTCCCACTAGTACAGGTTACTCAAGGCCTCATCCAATCTGGCCTTGAACACATCCAGGGAGGGAGCATCCACAACCTCCCTGGGCAACCTGTTCCAGTGCCTCACCACCCTCACCGTAAAGAACTTCCTCCTAACATCTAGTCTAAATCTCCCCTCTGCCAGTTTAAGCCCATTGCCCCTTGTCCTGTCATTGCAGGACCTTGTAAATAATCCTTCCCCAGCCTTCCTGTAGGCCCCCTTCAGATACTGGAAGGCTACTATCAGGTCCCCTCGAAGCCTTCTCTTCTCCAGGTTGAAGAGCCCCAACTCTCTCAGCCTGTCCTCATAGGAACATAGTTATGTTACCTATTACAGAGGCACCACCTTTGTGAGACTGAGATTAAATCAGTTTACTGTTACATCAAGGTAACTGTTAATTAAGACCTAGGCACAGCTATTACTTGATACAGTACATAACAGAGAGGTGAAAAAGGAGCCACAAGCTATGAAATGAAAGCTCAACCACCTTTAAAGAGAAATAAATAGATTTACCTCATACAAGGAAGTGTTTTGGTTACACTCTCGCTACAGAGAGTGATACTGCAAAGGCAGGTGTCTGCATCCAATATCTGATCAGAAGTCCATTCTCTTGAAACAACTCAGTCAACAGTATCTTGCAGGGGCAGATACCTACTGGCACAACAAGCACAAGCAGCATGACCACTCAGATGTGAAGCTTGAGGATGTACTACTGCACAGTTCTCCATCACAACTTTCCAAAAGGGGTGACTTTTACCAAATCAGAGGTTAAATCTTCATTCAAAGCTACATTAAAAAACACTTTGTGAACTTGGGTCCCGTTAGACACATCACTAAGTGATATCAGTAATGCCATGGCAGACCTGGGTGGGTTAGACTCACTGGCGAAAAGCAGCTGGGCAGCTTCAGAAGAACCTGTTCTATCTGCATGGCACTGAGTCAATCAAAGGCAAAACATTGCCACAGCAGACCACTCTTATTTGACTGACTCATGGATTTCATGTTCATTTTTTCACATCTTCCTGACTACTCATGAAAGAACACATTATATGTATTAGCCAAGAGACACAAGATTTTTCCTTTGGTTCTTGACACCTATGCCAAGTAAATGGCTCTGAAATCCCTGTGCATCACCCTTGCCACAATCCAACTAAGGGAACTGAAGACTAAACTACATTGCATACATTCACTCAGGGAGGTAATTGTAGTGCCTGCTGCAACTATTGCCTGTTGCGAGTCACAAGGCACCAACAAGGGGCCCAGGTACCCCTCACACTTGGGAAGAGGCAAAGGAGGAAGATTCCCCACACTCAAGGTGTAAAAAATTAGCTGAAAGCTACTGAATCCTGTTGTGCTGGTTTGAGGCTAATTGGAATATTTTTACGGAAAAAAATATTAGATGATAGGCTGTGAAAAGCAAACAATGGTGATGTCTACTTCACTCATAGGCTTGCTGAGATGTATGAAAACAAGGACACAAATATAGATATGATATAGAGAGTCTCATTCTCTCTAGCTGCTGCTGTGTCTTCTGGCCTCTCTGCTGAGTAACCTAACTAATCATTCTGGCTTCTAACTCCCTCTTGCTGATCCTCCAAACTCACCTTGCACATAAGCCAGACCCTGGGGTAAGGTAGAGGTGTGGGAAGAAGATGGAAGGGTGGTTGGGAGCCCCTCCTGGGGACTCTGATTTCTAGAAGGAGAATTGTGTTTCTGTATTACCTTTAACTTGTATATTTCTGTAAACATTCATGCATATTGTATATATCTGCTTGTATATTGTGCTGAGCTGTAAACGGAGCTTCAATCCTTAACTTCCAACCAGCTGAGTCTAGTATGGGCGATTTTTCATAGTGTGGGAGGGCAGGAAACTCCCAAACCATCACAACCATCACACCCGTGCCGAGATGGGGCCCTCACATATCAAGAAGCTAACTGAGATTTGTTAGAAAACAAGCAAATAAATTAATACAATGTTTACATACAAGGTCAACAAGGAAGGTCAACACCCTCATTATTTCTAATGTGGGCTGTAAGACACAGTTCCAGAGCAAACTGCTAGAGCTATGATCACCAAAACCAGTGCTCAGCACCACATCCAGACAGTAGTGTGAGTATCAACTTCTGCCCAAACCACACCCATAACTTTGTGAATCAGACCATGTGTAGGTACAAAAGGAAAGCAATGAGAAAAGATGTACACATCTCTGATGTGTAAATCTCAGTCCTAGGGTCATTCTTGCAGAAATCAGGGGTGATCCAGGCAAATACTTGTCTGCTTCAGAAAACCCTCCTTACTCCTCAAAAACCACCTCCTACCTGAACCTTCTAACAGCAGATTCAAAGGATGTTTTGTTTTGTCTGTTTTCATTAACAGGCTAAGAGCACTTCCCCAAGAGGTGCTTACATTTTGTTCACTCTATTCCTTCCTTCAAGTGCATTTATACAAAAGACAAACAGAATCTTTAGGCACTATTTGAGAAAAGGCACATTAGGAGGCTAAAATATCAGCACTCTGGACCTTCCACAGTGCCAAATATTTGTCACGCTGCCTGAATCAATGATGAGAAACAGAAAATTGGTGGTAATACTACACCTAGCTTCAGAATTCTGAAGAGCAATCATCACAAGCAAGGTAGAAAAGACAGACTCTGAAATTAGAACAATAAACCACAGGCTATTCATTGGGGAAGAAAAGGAAGGAGGAGCTTGAGACACAAGATAATCACAAAATACACATTTTTGAGCAGGAAAAACGAAGGTCAGGTCATCTTTCCCAAACTCACACTCTTCGCTAGCACTTACAAAAGCTTTCTGCATGTGAATTAAGAATTAGAAAAAATGAAATTGATTCCAGTGGTAATGATTTGTTTTTAACTCCTTCAGAGGATGGCCACACTGATGATCACTGGGTTGAAGCATCTCCCCTATGGGGACAGGCTGAGAGCACTCAGGCCATTCAGCCCAGAGAAAAGGGAGCTCTGAGGGCAACCTTAGGGCTGTCTTCCAGTACCTGAAAGGGACCTATAAGAAAGATGGGGAAAGACTTCTTGCAAGAGCTTGTAGTGATAATGTATATATAGCAAAGTTCATATCCTACCTCCTTCTGAAGCAGGGTTATTACAAACTCCGTGACCTTCTAGCTCATGTCCCAGTGACTCTAAAAAGAAAAAAAGAAAAAAAAATTATGAAGGCAATAAAATCTTCCAGATTCCCCCTATGGACAAAACTATTTTGAAGGAGTACTGTAGCAGGAGGGCAGCTGAGCCCTAGGTCAGCAAACACATAAAGCACCTAAAAGTAAACTCAATAGCAAGAATTCCTAACATGTCTAAGGACTGTTGGAAAAGAAAAGGAAAAAGAATATTTATTTTTTTAAAAAACAGCATCACAAGGTGTTAGACATTGAAGGGACCACGAAAGATCATACAGTCCAAGCCCCCTGCTAGAACAGGATCACCTAGATTAGGCTACACAGGAATGGATCCCAATGGGGTTTGAACATCTCTAGAGCAGGAGACTCCACAACATCTTGAGCTGGGTGATGCGGTCGGGGAGCAGTGTGTTCCCCTGGAAATCCGTGAGGAATTAGTTCAGGACCTGCTGAGCCACTTGGACACCCACAAGTCCATGGGACCTGATGGGATCCATCCTAGGGTGCTGAGAGAGCTGGCAGATGAGCTGGCCAAGCTGCTCTCCATCATCTTCCACCAGTCCTGGCTCACAGGAGAGGTCCCTGACAATTGGAAACTGGCCAATGTGATCCCCATCCACAAGAAGGGATGGATGGAGGAACCTGGGAACTACAGGCCTGTCAGTCTGACCTCAGTGCCAGGGAAAATGATGGAGCAGTTTATCTTGGGGGCAATAACTGCACACCTGAAGGATGCCCAAGGGCTCAGGTCCAGCCAACATGGATTCAGGCAGGGCAGATCCTGCCTCTCCAACCTGATCTCCTTCT
>VWZE01011721.1:58780-196508 GCA_013396675.1 Eubucco bourcierii
GGGAGGTGGTGGAGTCACCGTCCCTGGAGGCGTTCAAGGCACGTTTGGACATGGCTCTTAGTGCCATGGTCTAATCTTGAGGGCTGTGGTGATGGGTTGGACTTGATGATCTCTGAGGTCTCTTCCAACTCTTGCGATACTGTGATACTGTGATCTCTAGACAGCCTGTTCCAAGGCTCCAACATCATCACAGGGAAAGTTTTTCTTTGTGTTCAACTGGAACCTCCTCTGCTTCACCTTGCACCCATTGCCCCTTGTCCTATCATTGGACATCACTGAGCAGAGCCTGGCTCTGTCCTCCTGATACTGCCTTTCACAGTTTTATAAACACCAGTGAGGTCACCTCTAAGTCTCCTCTTCTCCAAGATAAAGAGCCCCAGCTCCCTCAGCCTTTCTTCAGCAAGAAGATGTTCCACTCCCTTCAGCATCTTTGTGGCTCTGTGCTGGACTCTTTCAAGCAGTTCCCTCAGGTCCTCTTGACTTGAGGGGTCCACAACTGCACACAATATTCCAGTTGTGGCCTCACCAGGGCAGAATAGAGGGGGAGGAGAACCTCTCTTGAACTACTAACCACACCCCTTCTAATCCAGTCCAGGAAGCCATTGGCTTTTTTGGGCACAAGGCCACATTGCTGGCTCATGGGCATCCTTCTATCCACTAGGCCTCCTGGGTCCCTTTCCCCAGAGCTGCTCTCCCACAGGTCAGTCCCTAACCTCTGCTGGTTCATGGGGTTTTTCTTTCCCAGATGCAGGGCTCTCTGCTTGGCTTTGTCAGATTTCATGCAATTTTTCCTCACCCTACTCTCCAGCCTGTCCAGGTTTCCCAAGAGCCCTGTTCAGCAGCAATATACTCTATGAGACTACTAATTGAATGTAATTAATATAATTTCCAGTTTCTGAAAAGAGGACAGTAATGGCCTGCATTGTTCACTTGTAGTATGCAGAGAACAATTATGGGGTTTTTGAAGTGTTGGAAGGACACAACCCTTCCCTCAGATCTGTGTCTTGACATTTGCTGAGATGCATACAACAATTCAGCTAGAGAACCAAAAATGGACAGCTGTGTAAACTGCAAACACAATACTTCAGAAGAATCTGAAAACTTCCATCCTTCCCAGCACACAAGCTGGTGATTCCAGGATGGTTTGAGCATGAATATCAGTGAGAATATTTTTAAGTTGGCAGGAAAATACAACTACGGAATCTTAGAATAAAATCAGGCAGTTCTACTTCACGACATACTTCAAAACCTCTTTTTAAACATTAAATGCATGTTTTGGGTTGGATAGGAGTTCCAAAGAATACCTAGTCCAACCCTCTGCAGTCAGCAGGGACATCCTCCATTAGGTCAGGTTGCTCAGGGTTTTGTCAAGCCTGAATAGCTCCCAACACAAAGCTTCAACTACCTCCCCGGGCAACCTGTTGCAGCGTACCCCCACCATCATGGTGCCTAACTTGTTCCTAACACCCAATCTGAACTTGCTCTTATTTCAAACCATTGACCCTCATCCTATCACTGCAGGCCTTTGTAACCAGTCCCTCTGTAGCCTTCCTGTAGACCCCTTCAGGTAGTAGCAGGCCACTATTAGGTCTCCCCAGAACCTTCTCTTTTCCAGACTGAACAACCCCAGCTCCCTCAGCCTGTGCTTGCTGGAGAGGTACTCTAGCTCCCCAGATCTTTGTGGCCCTTCTCTGGGCCCACTATGCCAGGTCCATGTCCTTCCTGTGCTGACTGCTGCAAAGACAGATGCAATAGCTCAGGTGAGGTCTTCACAGAGCAGAGCTAAGTGGCAGAATCATCTCTTTCAACCTGCTGGCCACATTTCTTCTGATATAGACAGTGACTACATATTCCTGATTGAAAGTGAGAAGCCCCTAGACCTCTATCTATTTGCCACAGCACTATTTTTTCAGACTCAAATTTCCCAGTAAGCCATAATGTCACAGATTAGGCAGCAAGGTTTTCTAAGCAAGGTGTTTTCTCCTGGATCCGGTCTCTATAAGAATAAAGAGAATATTTTAAAAATAAAAAATTCTCTTTAAGAATAAAAATACAAAACATAGATAAGATACTCGGGCTTGCAGACGTTCTCAGGCTGTCTAGCTTCTGGCTTTCTCCTATCTGCCAAGTAACCTCACTAACCACTTTCCTTCTAACTCCCCTGGCCAATCCTCCAAACTCACCTTGCACATAAGCCAATCCCTTGGGTAAGGTATAGGGGTGGGGAGAAAGTGGAAGGGTGGTTGGAAGCCCCTCCTGGGGTCTCTGATTTCTGGGAGGGGAGTTGTGTTTCTGTATTACCTTTAACTTGTATATTTCTGTAAATATTACTGTATGTTGTGTATATATCTGTTTGTACATTGTGCTAAGCTATAAATACAGCTTCAGTCCTTAACTTCCAGTCAGTTGAGCCTAGTTTAGGTGATTTTACAAAGTGGGGGTGGGGAGGGAACTCCCAAACCATCACAAGTATATAAAACAACAGCATTTAACTACAGAAGGTGTTTCATTCCTAGCCTCTCCAAGAAAAACACTGAGGTTTTCTTCAGCATGTAAAGTCAGAAAAAAAACCTTCCAGCGCTTTCACAACCTCAGCTGCTGTTTCATGCAGTTCATGCCAAGTCCTTGTCATGCAAAACCAAAAGCAATTGGGCCAAACAAAAACAAAACTGTGCAACTTAAAAGGTTTAATATTCTTTGTCAGAGAGCTCCTAAGAAGCCTTGAGCTTTGGAGGAGCTGGTTTGGCATTACTGGCATATTAGATGCAAAAAAGGCAGGGATGGCTGCAAGAGGCTTGTCTCTAAGAACAGTTTTTAAAGCCACTTGTTCCAGATTGGACTCAAAAGGGATTTTTAATAAGCGACTCAACTGCTTAATAACCACAAAGACAAAGAATGGCATTCAAACCTACCATTGTCTGTTTACTTTGTGTTCCCTCAATTTCTCAGTGGCATTTGGTCACTGTGAAGAAAGAGAAAAATGAAAGAATTAAGCAAGCTTTAAATCTTAGGCCCTTGTCTGCTTCTGTGCTGGTCAAAATCCACAGCAGCCCTAGTGAGATCAGTGACACGCATATAAACAAGATTAATACTGGATGCTCTCAGATAGATTTAATGCTCTTCTGGGTGGGTAGAGGGTTTCATTTGCATAATAATTTCTTTTTTAGCCTTGGAGCAACAAATGCAACCACAAACAGGGTGGTGATTGGGATGAAAACGCATTGAACCTTTCACCACGTAATTATGGATGCTGAAGGTCTAATTACAACTGAAGAGGCTTTGTGACAATCGAAATACGTCACAATGTACCTCCAGTACCTGCAGAGAAAACAGTCATTAAAATGCACTAGGAGCTGCACCTCTCTACCTTCCATTTAGGAGGCTGAAAACAACAAATTAGAGATGCCATCATGGGGAAAAAAATTTTATGGTGCTTTTATTAAGAGGCATTTGAAATTATATTTGGTCTCAGTACATGCATGCAATTCTCTTATTTATTCACAATTACTTGGTGGTTTCTGAACAAGCTTATCTGATTCATATGGCTGAGGTTTAGATTTTACTTATTTTTGAAACTTTCTACTTCTTTAACAAGTTTAATGCATGTGTTCCCCTGCTGAAGTGAAGATTTATTGCTAATCTTCCAGTCTTTGCTCTCAATACTCAGAGGCTTGTACCTTTGCTCTAAATAACATCAGAGCAGTTACTTGGTGTAGCTCGTATTACACTGAAATGCTATTTCCCCCCGCCCCCGCGAAGTCCATGACAGCAGGTCATGCTCTTTTTGTTGATTTCATGCAAGTTTCATGTTGATTCTAACAGTTTTGATAGGAAACAACAATACCTAGAAAAAACCAAGGAAAAGGCTAGTCAGAGTAGCCAAATACCCCCCAATATCCAGTCCCTGAAGTACACTGTGTTGGCTAGATAAATCCCTACATCAACTGATAAGTTTTGTGTTGTCCAACTGTCACCATGGTTACTTTTTAATGCACCTTCACACAAGTTTCTAGAGCTAGTAAAAAACAGAGGATTTTCATCATTATGTCTCCAAGTCTCCAGCTGATGCCCTCAGCCATGTAAAACAACTTCAGCATACAGATTTGGCATCCAATACACAATCCAGAGAATCTAGAAGAGTCTCATTCAACATACAAGACAGCAAACAAGACCTGGCAGGATTAAGGAGGCATGTTTCGTCCTGGCCAGCTGTCAGTTCTGTGGAGGGGGACTTTTCCTAACAGGACAAGGGGGAATAGTTTTAAGCTGAGGGAGAGCAAGTTTAGACTGGAAGAAGTTCTTCAGTACAAGGGTGGAGGGACTCTGGAATAAGTTGCCTAGAGTGGTTGTGGATCCAGTGTCCTCCCTGGGGGTGCCTAAGGCCAGACTGGATGAGGCCTTGGGCAAGTCTAGTTGAGTGACATTCCTGTCCATTGCAGGAGGTTGGAGTAGATGATCTCTGAAATCTCATTCAACTTAAGCCATTCTATGATTCTTGTTTAATCTACAGCCATCTGATTCAAAGCATTCAGCTTTAAGCTTCATTACAGAGGCACAAATCTATTTATTACTATGCAGTGCATATGGTTATTAATCTGCACACCATGTGAACTCCTACTTACGCTAGGAGGGACTGATGGCATCCAAGGACTACAAATTAGTTTAGTTGTTTTGCACATTGCAATAGTAGTTTAGGAAACTGTGTAATAAAATCTGTGGCTACCACACTTACAGAGAATGTTAATTTAGAGAATCACAGAATTACTTTGAATCAGTTTAAAAACATAAGATCGTATTTTCCTACAAGCAGAATAAGGGAAAGGATCTCATAGTTTCAATGGAGGGAAAACATGGACAAGATACAGTAAAGGTCAAGCCTGCTGGATAGATTAAGTGTATTCACTTCTTCGGCAGGCTCAGTAAAACTTTCTAGAGTTGATCAAGCAAGCGGTTCCTGGATAAAGTATGTTTGAATAAACCATGCTTGGTGTTTAATTCGAAGGCACATGTTCAGTAAGAAAACATAAGATAGGATAGGATCAGCCAGGCTGGAAGAGACCTCCAAGCTCATCCAGTCCAACCCAGACCTACCCAAATCAGCTAGATCATGGCACTAAGTTCCCCATCCAGGCTTTTCTTCAACACCTCCAGGGACAGTGACTCCACCACCTCCCTGGGCAGCCCATTCCAATGCCAATCACTCTCTCTGGCAACAACTTCCTCCTAACATCCAGCCTGGACCTCCCCTGGCACAACTTGAGACTGTGTCCCCTCCTTCTGTTGATGGATGCCTGGGAGAAGAGACCAACCCCACCTGGCTATAACCTCCTTTCAGGGAGTTGTAGACAGCAATGCGGGTCTGCCCTGAGCCTCCTCTTCTCCAGGCTGCACACCCCCAGCTCCCTCAGCCTCTCCTCACAGAGCTGTGCTCCAGGTTGCTCACCAGCCTTGCTTCCCTTCTCCGGACACCTTCCAGCAGCTCAACATCTCTCTTGAATTGAGGGGCCCAACACTGGACACAGTACTAAAGAAAAACTTGGACTGCAATGAAAACAGTGACTCCAGGCTTGAGAAGATATATAATAAACCTAGAAGAGCAACTTGGCTTAATGCTCGAAATTGCTCCAAGGAAGATGGGAGGTTGATAGTTAAGCAAGCAAAAATAGGACCACCACAGCACGCCATATCCCACAAAGAGCTCACACAAGCTAGAGCAGCTTGGAAAGACTGACACATGTTGCTTGTAAATACGTCAAAGGGGAGAGAAACACCAAGAGAAGGACCAAACCAGCTACTTTTGCAGATACAATACATCTGTGCCTGGAGTATCTCAAAGCTTTGGGGGACAAAGAAGTTACCTGCAACCTGGGATAGATGGGCATACCAACATCCAGACATGGATGGGCATACATCACAGGATCACAGGATGTTAGAGGTTGGAAGGGACCCAAAGAGATCATTGAGTCCAATGTCTCTGGCAGAGCAGGACCATACAATCTAGCTCAGGTCAGAGGAACGTATCCAGACAGGCCTCGAAAATCTCCAGAGAAGGAGACTCCACAGCCTCTCTGGGGAGCCTGCAGTGTTCTGCAACTCTAACAGTAAAGAAGTTCCCCCTTGTGTTGGAAGTGGAACCTCCTGTGCTGCAGCTTCCATCCATTGCTCCTTGTCCTATCACAGGGAGTAAGTGAGAAGAGCCTGTTCCCTCCCTCCTGACACCCAGCCCTCAGATATTTATAAATATTTATTAAATATTCATTAAATCCCCTCACATGAACACGTGAGAACCATACCAAGGACTGAATCCTGCTCATACACTGGAATCTCCATGTGCAAACATCAAGACAATTCAACTTGACAAGTCAGCAACAAAGGTACATTCTCTAAAATTCCTCTACTAGAAACACCAACATAACACTAAGCACCTAAAAAAAACCAAAACCAAAAAAACTATCAAAATAGAAAATAAACAAAACTCAAAGCAAACACAGATGTAAACATCTGCAAGGTATTTGGATCAACAAGAAGCAACACAGACTCATGAAGAATTATTCTTGCCAGAAAAGACCTTATTTAATTGAGTTATAAAACTAAAGGCTGAGGGGAAAGAAGTAACTATGTCAACTAGCTATAATCAGTAGTCTCAAGGAGTGGTGCTTGAAAATGAATTCAAGTTGACGGGCATAAGACACAGGCATTGCAGTCTAGAAGTGCAATGGGTTTAGGAAATCACCCCTCAAATTAAAAATTTACCAGACCAGATGGTTTGGAAGATAAAGCCCTATTTTACAGTAAAGCTAGATTTGCAAGCATATATACACAATATCTTTACATCTATTTACAATTATGTGCAATTGAGAAGTAAGACAGAAATCAAATCTTACCCACAGACAAAGAAAGCCCAGAAGGGGCCAATACACCCTTCTCTAGAGAAGAGCAAAGGAACAGTGAACAGAGCCAGTGCCCAAGAGCAGGACATGGGTTTGTTAAGAGGTTTAAAAAGCCAGTGTATAAACAATGAATGATACAGACTTTATCATTATTACTCTTTTACAACCCATGTCCTGCTCATTCTGATTCTGCACTGAACTTTCAGCCAAATCCCAATTTCTCTTACTGGAGTTTTCCAATAAGCCTTAAAGCTACCACAAAAAGCTAATTGGAAAAACTACAAGTAAGGCATTTTAAGACATGAAAGGCATGGGGAAAAGGAAACAAAGCTAGAGCTTTTTTACCATCCTAATTAATCACTCAAAAGATAAGTCAAGGAACTGGATGTAGAAATTAGTAGGAACTGCAATGTTAGTCAAAGATGGGAGAAAGATCTAGTGAAACAGTGCCTGAAATAAAATGAAGTCATCTCTAGATAGATGTAGAAATGCTGTTTCTTAGAAATCAACATGGACTGTGTTAGAATCAAGATGATGTCAGAGTAGAGTAGGCAATAATTCACTGGCACTTCGCAGGGCTGCTTAGTTTAGAGATGAAAATAAGCTATTCAAATTTAGGCTGCATTTGCAGTGGCACTGAAAAACACTGCAATGAGAACAGCCTCACACACTGTCTCGGTACAGTCAAAGACTATCTGGGATTCTCAGTCTATTCCCAGGATGACAACAGGAGCACACAAATCTCTGCAACATAAGTCATGCAGCAGAGAACTTGCATAGGCACTATTTCTGAGAGCTGCCCTCAGAGTGACACTGCTTTGCAAGACACTGATCACACACCACATCCTGAAAGATGATGTTGCTTCTTGGTGTAGCAATGTAATTGTAAGGGTCATCAAAATGAAGGCAAAACAGGAAATATTCGGGATTCCAGGGAAACTTTCATGATTCATATATCAGGCACCGGGAAAGTCTCATGAGAAAAAGCCATTCAGGTCCCAACAGTTGCATTTTCTGTCCCAGTTGTTTCAAATGCTGGGAGAACAGATAATATATTCTTATTTTTCTTAGAGGTTCATTGGCCTAAGTACACTCCAGTGTCCTTTTGCATCTTTAATTTGCCCAATTCTTCAAGAAGAGATGGAGTGAGACAGAGGGAGAAGACAGCTGGGAGACACCACAGTAAGGAAGGGCAAGGGGGAGCAAGAATAGGAAAGAACCAACTAAACTCAAAGGAAGAAGAAAATTGAAAGACTTGTTTAAAGTCTGATCTCAATCTACTCTGAATCACTGCACTGCCATTCATGGCATAATTGCGTTACTTGTGTCTTGGTGCTTAGAATTTACAGACCTTTTCTGCACGAACAAGCACGTTTTCGAAGTATTTTTGAGAGTTGCCTTGAGAATTTACGATGCACCCAGCAGTTTGAATCTGTGAGATGAAAGCCAGGGGACAGAAAGGGGACTTAACTATACTCAATGTCATGAGGCAGATCTGCTTTTCTGGGGAATAAATAGTTTCTAATTTATAGTACCATGCTCAGACTTGCAGATAAGACCTTCCAGAAACAGGGACAGTCTTCACTGCCACATTTTTCAAGACCAGAGTGATGCCAAGAGCAATTCTGTTTCTTCCTGTCTTGAACACCTTGGCATAAAAGGAGCTTTCATAGAAATGTGCCAGCAAATTTCAAAAGCATTTATAAAACCTAACTCATCTTTGCAGCAAGATATGACACCTACAAGCAGAGTCACAGAATGGTTTAGTTTGGAAGGAAGCTTAAAGTTCCAACTCCTTTGCCTTGGGCAGGACACCTTCCACTTGACCAAGTTGCTCAAAAGGCCCTGTCCAACCTGGCCTTGAAAGAGAATTAAGTGTACTTTGCCATTAGTTATTTCATTGCTAGAGTGCCCTTGGAGTCTGCACAACTGCAAACCCATTCAGTTCATACAAAGAAGTCTAAAGGACATTATACACCTCCATATTCCTGCACTGCAGAACATACTGATGAGCCAAATGAATGAAAGAATGAATGCATGCACTATATATGCCTCTTCCAAGGCCAAGTTTTGAGCTCCTATCAAAAAAAATGCACTTCTTGGTTGAGCCAGCTACCCAGATGAGCTTCCCAGTCCAATAAATATCTTACAGTAATGAAGCTAAAAGGAAACAGCACAACACCCTTCTGACAGGCTGCACATGGGATCTCCTGGAGTTAAATCTTGTTTGCATTAGAACTGTAGCTTGTAGAAAAACAGGGTAATTACTTCAAAATAGCCGCTGTCAGAAAATCCCCTAACAGTGAAGAGCAAGTTGTCCCAAACCTTAATTTTTCACCCAGTTGGAAAAAAGCCAGATCTTACCTGCTGAACTGTCAAAGATCTGTTCCCTTAGAGACAGTTATAGACCATGATCAAGCCACCCTTCAAATTCTGTAATAAAGAATTAAACCAAGACTGAGCTGTTTGAGCCTTTTCAGGAAATCCTTGCCAGTTTTCAAGGCAGTCCTACCTCTGATCAAAGCTCTCTGGTTTCCAGTTTCCACTTGGATCAGTAGGACATGAGGCAGGTTGGGTGACATGCAGGTCAGCAAGGCTTTCCTGTGCCCAGCCTATACACTGCACATGTAGCAATGAATCACAGCAGCTCATCTCCTCATTTTCACATTTGGTCCTACTACAGAACATACTATACCAAACTACCCAGAAGGCACTGAACCAATGAGTTCATCTTATTATCAGTTCAACATTCCCCCAAGACTGGTAGATTAAGGACTGTGGATTGTTTGTGCCATTTGAAAATTTCTATCTCTAGTGATCCTACCAAGATTTTTTTCCCTCCTAATATCACTTGGTTTAGCAACAGAAGAAAAAACCGCATGGAGGTAAGGCACAAACAGTATGAAGAACTGCCAGGAAAACCAGTTCAAACCTGCAGGTGGATGATGTTTGTATTTCATCTCTATCTCTGTAGTCCCACTGGTTAGCTGGCATTTAGTTCACTTGGTATTGGATCGATAGTTTCTTAAAGTCTCATGACAGCCAAGCACCCATCCTACAGAAAAGCAGGTGGATTAAGGTGAGTTTTACCAGAGGAAACTACCTCAACTTATGAAAGAATTCAATGAACTGTTTTGGTTGGAAAAGACTTCCAAGATCACTGGGTCCAATCACCAACTGAACACCACCATGGCTATTAAACCATGGTCCCCAAGTGCCATGTCCACGTGTTTCTTGAACATCTTCAGGGACAGTAATTGCATTACCTCCCTGGGCAGCCTGTTCCAATGCCTGACCACTCTCGCAGGAAAAAACTTTTCCCTAATCTCCAAACTAAACCTTCCCCAGCACAATTTCAGGCCATTTCCTCCCATTCTATCACCTGGTACTAGGGAGACTGAAGCACACCACCCCAGAACCTCTTTTAGAAAAACAACTCTCTCAAACCCAGTACAGAAAGGGTGCTGACCACTCTGCTATTCCAGCTAATAACAGATTTCTGATCAGAGCCTCAGAAGTAGCAATGCCTTCCCTGTGACATGCCTCCTTTCTCTCTCATTCTAACTTTGCAATACAGGCCAGACCCAGGGGGTTTAATATGGCTATCATCAGGCTTCACAATACAGCACAGTCATCTATGCTCAGAAGAGAGCTATTCTAGACCTCCCTGCCTATTTTTTCATGTTTCCAGCACTGACATGGACAACACCTACAAATTTCCTTCCCTTCATAGGTTTTTGTGTCTGGTTTGCTCATTTGTTCCGTTTCACCCTTTCTTTCTGTGGAAGTTTAACACTATGTACTCAGCTGCAAAAATCTCTTTTGACATGAGCCAGAGGCCAAGCTCAAGATCCTCTTCCCTAGGGTAACCTCTGACCACAGCATGCAATTCCCTCTGAGAATTAACATTCCCCTTGTCATAAGGGATTTCCAGCTGTTTCTTGCCTAAATAGCAGATACATCTCTGATGTTTACAGATTGCCTACAACATCCAGAGCAGCTCCTCTACCGCTGTCCTAAAGAACAAAATGGAAAATCACTAACCTCGTAAATTTCTCTAGCCTTTGAGCTACATAGAAAACTTACCACCTGTTTATACCCATAAGAAACCAGACACAAGTTGGCCACCATTACAACCAACACTTCATCTTTGTTCAAGATTAAGCACAGAAACAGGCTGCAAGAGCTGGAGAGGCTCCAGGGAGACCATAGAGCAGCCTCCAGTACCTGAAAAGGGCCTAAAAGATAGCCAGAAAGGAACTTTTTACAAAGACTTTCACTAATAGGATAAGAGTAGACTGAAGTTGGAGCAGGGCAGATTCCAATCAGATATTGGGAAGAAATTCTTTACAGCAAGGGTAGAGAGACACTGGAACAAGTTGCCCCAAAAGGTTGTGGATGCCCCCTCTCTGGAGGTATTCAAGGCCAGATTGGATGAAGCCTGGAGCAACCTGGTCTAGTGGGAAATGTCCCTGCCCATGGCAAGGGGATTGGAGACTAGATGGTCTTTAAAGGTCCCTTCCAACCTAAACCAATCTGTCTATCTATGAAGAGGAGCATTCACCCAGAGCCATCTTCTCTTAAGGGACACTTCCCAGACTCCATGCAAGTAACCCCCTGATTGAGTACCCTGACCCATTATCTATTTCAAAAAAGATTCTTTTGAGGTTACTGAATGCTGGATTAGAGGACAAAAAATGGTAAAGGTGATCAGCATATGGATCTGCCCCAAACCAAGACATGGGGCAGTGGAGGGGTCACCTTGTTCTTCTGTCTAACTACACCTATAAAAAAACCCCATGAACCTCATGAGCATATCTGTGGGCTCCAATTTCACATGTCTTACCAGATAGTAGGGAACTTGGACAAGAAAAATGCAGAATTTGATCTAAACAAGTGATGGTCAAATGTCTAAAAGCCCTCTGGGGTAAATTTGGTGGTTTTCTTTAGCCCCAGAGAGAGAATAGGACAGGGTTTCTTCCAACACCCACATCTCTTCCCTTGTATCGGACAAGTGCTACAAATCCCCCATGCTACTAAAAGCTTTCCAACTCCCTTCAAAAGCATTTATTGTCCCATAGGGCCTTGTGCAAACTGAGGAAGTGGAAAATGCTGACTTCTTCGTGAAATTGTGACTTAATTCACTTCCAGGAAAAGGCCTGTCCAAGGCATTCACATCTTCAACCCACAAATAAAGGCTAACCCCGGTATCACAGTGACTAGAAAAACACCACAGCTAACATCCTGGCTAAGTATAAACTGTAAGCTCTGACAACCTTTGATATCCAAGCCTGATCACATTCATGTTCTGCATATGTATTTAACTAAAAGTTTGCTACTGCATTCAGGTGACCTTGCTTCTCTTCAACATACATTTGGAGAAACAAGAAATTAATAAGGTCTAGAAAGAACAATAAACCATAAGCAGTAACCATGTGGAAATACTACAGCAATCTCATCTCCAAACTGAAAAAATAGAGGTTGAAAATAAGTTAAAGGCTCTGGTAGAAGAAGCAGTCTATAGCTGAGAGAGGAAAACAGATGGGAAGAAAGAAAACAAGGAATTTACACCATATAAAAAGAACTCTGCTGTTATTTCTTTCCTTCAATAGAGCAGGGGACTGAAGAAAGAAGATGAAGTACATATGAAGAGACATAGGCACATTTCTATGTCACCGAGACTACAATAAAAAAATGAATAGTTTCAGCAAATATAACAGAGTGACAGATAGTAAACAAAAGTCAAAATCAGTAACAGGCACAGGGGGCTTCTAAAAGAAAAGAAAAAAAAAAAAACTATCTCCAGGCACTGACAGCAGATGGAACTGCATAAAATGTATAAGGGTATACAGATAAAAAAATTAACCCAATTGTTCAAGTTTTCTTTCTCTCCTTCCATGCTCCAATAGAGTCTGAGCCACCAGAGACTGTCAGTCTGCCCCATTTCAGGGAATTAAAGGCAGAGTTGATGAAAAGCCTGAGCATTGTTAGTAGCTGCCACTGAGACTGACAGATTGCTTCTTGGGTTGCTGAACTTAAAACCAGGAGCAGCTGGAGATGCTGGGCTTGCTGAGCTGCCTTTCACGAGCTGCTGTGTTATGTGCAGAGCAAGAGGACAAAGCCAGTCTAGCTCACTGAGGATTCCCACTATGCTAATTAGAAAGTACAATAAAAATTAAATTGCTTGTACATTACACCACTAGGCAAGTCTGGAGAGGAAGAGGTCTTTTATTTAAGAAAAGGAGGAAAGAGGAGAGAAAATTAAGTTGGTTCTTCTTTACCATATTTGTGCTAAAACATCCTACCAGTATGAATTAATAATGGATATGTAAATCAGGTTTCAAGATTTCTTATTGCATTAAGCTGCCAGTCTGGTGCTCCTAATGGATTCAGAGCATCCATTTAGTTTTGCACTGAACATCATTATTGGCATTGTAAGGCAATATCCATTTTTATCAGGAAGAAAGCTAGCATATTTTTCAGCAGAAGAGTAGAATTTATTTTAGTCTCTTTGCATAAAGCATATTGGAACAGTCTGAATTTGTTTCTAGGGAGTGTATCAAAATCCCATACGGATTCCAAATCCTATTTACAGTGCTGCAGACTTAGGGCCCAATCCACATGGACCTTCTCTCTTCTGAATTTCAATTGCAAGGTGAAGAGACTGTAACAGTCCAATACTTTTGTCAGCAAAATATACTTCTGGGGAAAAAAACAAAAAGCCAGAACAGTTTTTCAGGAAAGATTTAGCTGCAGTAGTTCAAATCATTATTAACTCCTACCACTTTTATTATGTAAAACAACATTTTGCAACCCTTTTAAGCCAAAGTGCCATCTATTTTATTTTGACACGACTATTAAAATACTTTTCTGAAGCTTCATAGTTTGCCCTCTGCTGTTTATGGTGCATGACTGAAGCTGGAAAACAATTTAAATCACTGCATTAAGATGGGCATCCCTTCATAATTTTAATTAATTAGGATTCACTGAGCTGACTCTCCCTCAGGCTTGTGCTGAGCAGAGCTTTCCAGAGTCTGTTATCCTAGAGATTCATTGGTTCAGAGAATGGTTTGGGTTGAAAGAGACCTTAAAGATCATCTCATTCCAACCCCTTTGACATGGGCAGGGACACTTCTCACTAGACTCTCAAGGTGACAAGATGACAAACTTCAAATATTCTTTCATGTTTAGAGTTGTTGGAAAGTTTCTGTTCCTTTAAAGATAAATTAAAAATAAGAAAAATAAGGAAAAAAAAACCAAACAACACAGGGTTAACCAAATTTCTCAAACACTCATGATCCCAGAGAAAGCCAAGTAGACAAAAGCCAAATACACCAGAACCATCCCAAAATCCCAGGAAATGAGTCTTCAGGACAATTCTCTCCTCTCAGTGGCTGAATGAATTGCAGCTCACATTACCATTTATAAGATTTCTGTACAGATAACACTTCAAACAAAGCCCCAAAGTGCCACAAACCTACAGATGTGGTCAATTTTATTGCCATGGGTAAAACCTGAAATTAATGAAACAATTTTTAGAATGAAGTGCTCCTTAACTGAAGGCAGCCCAAAAAATCAGGGTGTGGGTCCTACCATCCCCCAGGTGATGACTGCTCATATCCTTGGGCTTTCCTACTCACATTTCTGAAGCTTGCTTTAGACACACATTAATCTGCTACCAAAACTTGCAGCACCAATTTTCCTGCAGGTAAGAGTGCCAGTTCATACACTCGGCTTTTGTTTTCTCTTTTAGAATAAAGCAGGGGGGAAGGGGGAGAAGGTGTTATGCTACATTTTTTTTAAGTCTTTTTTTGCATTCTCAAACCAGCTTTTGTATCATCATTTATTCTGTATATCAGCTTTTTTTCCCAGATGGCATGAGGCAATGTTCCTTCTCTGCCCACTGCAACATTTGTCCAGCAGTGCCCCTGTGCACTGGAGGCAGGCCATAGTTTGACACCAGCTGAAACCTCTCTTGGGACCTTGAGATGTCCACCTCTATCTGCTTTGTTTGTAGAACCAGATTTAAAGTACAATTCAAGTTGTGGAAAATTTCATATCAGTTTTACAGCAATTAAAACTGATAATTGCACTGAACTATTCCTTTCCCACTTTACATAGCACTCTGCTACCTAAAGTGATCTACCTCCGCACTCCAATTAATACCTAAGGAAGTCCAGTACTGCAAGCCTCTTATTTCCTTTTTGCACAACACTAGATTTTTTTTTTTTTAAACCCACTCTTCTTTTGTATACCTGGCTTAGAAATAAATTAAAGATTTGGCTAAGGAAGCAGAGAAACAAGTAAAGTAGCGGCAGAAGAGAATGTGACAGGCAGGTTCTTGATGAGAATGGAATAAGAACCTGGCTGGTTCTGTTGACTTGATTGCAGTGTTTAAGATAGCATGGGGGGGGGTGGGGTGGGGTGGGGTTTCTGAGCCCAAGCAGCGGGAAGAGGCAGAAGGTTTTAAGCTGACTGCATGAAAGAAGCTTTGCAGTTTTCATTTTTTTAGCAAAAGGACAGCCAGCTGCCAAGTCTATCACAAGCCTAGCATCAGCTAAAAGCTTTAGAAGCCCTAGGAGCTGACCAACAGATACAGTGTGATGGGGAGACCACATGGAGTCTTCAAGCAATTGTTTTGAAGATTTACTGTTGGAGTCAGAACAAAACAAGAGAGGGGCTTTGAAGACACAATAGAGGCCGTTTAAAGGATCATAGCATTGTTCAGGCTGGAGCCATAGCATTGTTCAGGATCTTTAAAATCATCAAGTCCACCACCCCACCCATCAACCCATCACTACCAAGACTGCTGCTAGGCCATGTCCCTCAGTATCCCATCTACCACAACTTCTATATGCTTCTAGGGCTGCTGATTCAACCACTTCCCTGGGCAGCCTGTTTCATGTCTTAACTATCAGGGAAAAAAGTCTCCTAATTTTAAACCTAAACCTCCTCAGTGCAACCTCTCATCTATTTCCTGTCATCCTGGCACTTGTTATCCAACACTCACCTGACTACAACCTCTTTTGAGAGAGCTGTAGAGAGGAGAGTCTCCCCTCAGCCTCTTGTTTCTCCAGACTAAATAACCCCATGCACAGCATAAACATTTTTGCTGAATAAACCATGTCTTTTGTCAGTAGTAAGCCAGTTTTCTGGTCACACAAAAATAAATCAGGTTTTTCACAACTGTGGGGAGAAAAAAAAGTAGGAAAAAAACAAGTAAGCAAAAACGAAAACCAAACCACCAAACAAAAAAACCCAACCACTATACAAAACCCCTATCAACCCAAAAACACTGAAGTACTACACTTTACAGGTATTTCAAGCTTCCACCAGCAATTTGGATACACACAGGTTTGTCTGCCCATCGTTTTTCTCATCTCAAGGCATCAATTCACTCAGAGTTTTCAGACTAGCAAAAAGTTTTATTCTCCAGCTCCACTCCCAGCAAAGCACATACATTGTTTGCTACAACAAAGCATTCTGCATAGCAAGATCAATGACTGACAAGTATAACTAGCACCCTTGCAACATCACTTCAAATGCCAGCCTGACCCTGTGTGGTTTACTGTTTGACACCAGATGCAACACTTTGCAAATTATTACTGCCATGCAACAGTTTAGCTAACATAAGGCAAAGAAGCTATGTGAAAAAAGGCAAGCACTACATTTTTCTGTAGATTCTTTGATATTTGGTAGTTGTTACCTTTCTAAGCTGCACATGCAGTCTTTTGTATACTGTGAGATGAATTACTGACTGCAATTTTATTGCAACTTAGACACTATCATTAAAACACACAAAAAGGTAAAATGTCTTCACTTCCTTTCAAGTCAGAATTACCACCCAGGAGTCTCTGTTGGGCATGTGCCCAGGCCACTTCACCTTGGATATAGAATGCTGGGAGCTCATCTGTTACCTGCAGGGAAAGCTTCACAAACCAGACAGAGGATGATGCAGATTGTCCCAGAAGATAAAGGTGACAAGGAGTAACCACACTGCTTTAGGCAGAAAATATTTACATGCTCAGAATATGCACACTCTCGCAGACCTATCTGTGAAGGCATCCCTCTGAGCTAGGAATATCACTACTATTTTTTTTTTAGGGCAGATAGGAAGGAACATAGCCTGGAGTGATGATGCCTTTTTTTTTTCAGTACCAGAATTATGTTTTATTCATGACAGAGTTGAGAAGTGCTAGTATTTCCTCTCACTGGTGGTTTAGTGCTTTTCTACCAGCTGACCGTGCCCTTGATCACAGTTCTGTCTTAGCTTGTATTAGAAACACTGTGCCCTGCAGGAACCAGAGGTGATGGTTCCCCTGTACTCAGTACTTGTGAGGACACACTTGGAGTACTGTGTTTAGTCTTGGGCCCTTGACTACAAAGAGGGACACTGAGGTGCTGAAGTGTGTCCAGAGAAGGGCCACAAGGCTCATGTGCCTCAAGGGCACATAACCTATGAGAAATGTCTGTGGGACCTGGAGTTGTTCAGTCTGAAGAACACGCTGAGGAAAGAGCTCATTGCTCTCCACACCTTCCTAAAGCATGGTTGGAGCGAGGAGGTGGTAGCCTCATCTCATAGGTGGCAAGCAATAGACAAGGAAATGCTTACAAGCTGTGCCAGGGGATGTTCAGACTGGATATTAGGAAATATTTTTTTCACTGAAGGGGTTACCAAACATTGGAATAGCCTGCCCAGGACAGCAGTGGAGTCACCATCCTCGGAGGTATTTAAACAGCATGTAGGCCTGGCACTTAGGGATATGGTTTAGTGTTGACCCTGCAGTGCTGGGTAGAATGTTGACCTCAATGATTTTAAAGATCGCTTTCAAACAAATTTATTCTGTATTTCTTTGACTCTGTAAACCATGAGGCTGTAACAAATTAGAGCAAGAAAAGCTCACTCACTACAGTACTTCTTCTACCCACTCCTCCATTTGATTTAAGGGGGGAAAGTTATTATAGTAAGACTATTTGATGTAATTATTTCTTAAAGGGAATCACAGTGAGACATTATTAAAAAGATTTTATGGGTTTTTTTTCCCACAAGATTGCTGAGAGCTTACAGAAAGACTGAATTAATTTGGAAAAAGAAGGCACTGCAGCAGTCACATCAGGCTGGGACTTTTTGACTAGCAAGGAAAAAGATTAAGGAATTGAGATTTCCCCCCTCCCCTTTATAATTTCTCATACTTCTCAGGAGTTGTGGACAACTGCTGTGGGTTGTAGTTCAGTTTTATGGAGGGTTCGTGGTTTGGGGCTTTTTGGTCCTGTGGTTGGGGTTTTCGTTTGTCTGATTTGTGGTTTTGGGTTGGGTTTTAAGCTCGTTTAGTTTGGTTTTGTTTTGGGATTTTGTTGCATTGTTTTGGATGAGGGTTGTTGTGGGGTTTTTAATCATTCATTATCCAGTTATATTTTTGTTTTTATTATAAATTAGCACTTGAAGGCTTGGGTCATATCACATACAGAAATATTTCTCATCATGGTAGGCAGAGCTGTGAGTGTAAGCCATCTCTCAGAAACAAGACTTTTAATTTAATAATAATAATTTTAAATCTGCTGTAGCTCCTTAAAGCCCTGAACTCTGGTTATGGGATTTTGCATGTGACATGCCCAAAGCCCAAGATTACACATCTTTCCTAGAAAACAGGGATCAGATAGAGGAGGCCAGAGAAATCCTGTTACAGGTCTTTTCCCTATGTACAGAAGCGTTCAGTAGAGTAAGGACTCTTTGTGTAGCTAAAGAAAACAGAAGGTGATTTTTTGACCATTTTCTTTTTTTTCCCCTTTTATTCCATTAAGCAGCTTCTTAATTTTTGTCCACTGATAAAATTCTTAAGGAGGAAATGCTGGAAATCAGCTCAAGTATTTGACCTGAAGCAGGGAATCTGCCTTTTGGATTTCAGTGGGTTTAGAGGAAACCCCATTGCCTACTTCTATTTTTCAGATCTACACATAGCAGCAAGGGTTGTACTCTTAATTTTTTGTAACATTCATTTTCCATAATGCAGGGCAGACTTTTATGGAGGATGTTAAAACCCACTTTAATGAGGAAAACTTCCTTAACAAGTAGCCAGAGACATGCACATCCTTTAATATCTGCTGTGGTACCAAGACTTCTTTCTAATGCTCTCTAGATTGCTGCTGCCTCACATGATTTTCCTTCATATATCCTTGCTATGCTACCTAAAGACATCAAAAATCATAGAATCGTAAGGTTGGAATAGACCTCAAAGATCATCCAGTTCCAACCCCCTGCCATAGGCAGGGACACCTCCCACTAGAACAGGTCATTCACAGTCTCATCCAACCTGGTCTTGAACACCTCCAGGGAGGGAGCAGCCACAACCTCCCTGGGCAACCTGTGCCAGTGCCTCACCACCCTCACTGCAAAGAACTTCCTCCTAACATGCCATCTCAATCTCCCCTCTGCCAGTTGCCCCTCACCCTGTCATTGCAAGACCTTGTCAATAATCCCTCCTCAGCCTTCCTGTAGGCCCCCTTCAGATCCTGGAAGGCTACTATAAGGTCTCCTCAAAGCCCTCTCTTTTCCAGGCTTCAGAGCTCCGACTCTTTCAGCATGTCCTCACAGCAGACTTGCTCCAGCCCTCTGAGCATCCTTGTGCATTTAAGAATGGACTAATACTTTGTAAATGATCCCTTTCTAATCCACTATAGATGTCACAGAAACATTATGACACAGAGAATGAAAACTACTGTCAGAACAGACCACATATTTTAAGAAATAATTGAAAGAAAATAGTACAGCAGCTCAATACAGTTTAATAAATGCTACCTTAACACATGCTTCTAGCTGGTTGTACTCTGGGTAGATACTGGGCACAACTAATAAAGAGTTTCTTGATTACAACCAAGTACTATATTTGTTAAAACATACACACTCATCTTAATGAGCACTACAGGCTACACCAAGTACCCAAGCTGAAATTCTGCAAGCATCATACAGATCCAGCTGAACAAGGGTACTTTGGATCCCAGTTTATGTTAACTTTCTTTTCCTTAAAATTCTATATTAGAATCATTTAATCAGTCAGGGTTGGAAAGGACCACAAAGGATCATGTAGTTTGAACCCCGCTGCCATGGGCAGGGACACCCCACACTAGATCAGGCTTCCTAGAGCCTTATCCAGCCTTATCTTTAACATCTCCAGGGATGGGGCTTTGACCACCTCCCTGGACAACCCTTTCCAGGGTCTCACCACCCTCATGGTGAGTAACTTCCTCCAAACATCCAGTGTGAATCTACCCATTCTTAACTCTCTCCATTCCCCCCAATCCTGTCACTAACTGACATCCTAAAAAGTCCCTCCCCAGCTTTCTTGTAGGCCCCCTTGTAATTAAAGTAAAAGTGTAAGATTTTGCACAGCCCAAGAGAATTTACTTTGTCTTTGTGGTTGTCACAAATGAACCACACTTGCTCTTTCTTTTCCCTGGGAAATCCTGCAGAAATTCTTTTTGAAAGCTGAGCTGCTTTGGGGACCAAACAAGAACATGACCCCACACTTTTACTCCTACGATGCACAGGAGTACAATGGCACAATGTCTCCCCTACCTGGGATAATGCAACGAGTAACATGGATCAGACTACAGAACGTGTTAACCATGTGACCCTAAAGAGCAGATATTGCTTCTAGCATTCCCAAATCACAAAAAAAGAAACTTCTCCAGAAGTTCTCATGGTTCATCATCCAACAAGCTGATCAGCTGACAGAACAGCCATCACTTCAAAACAAGCACTTTGCCAACCTTCAAGGAACTCTTTCCAATATTATTTAAAAATCTGGTTTGACTAATCTTAGCATCTTTAACCTTGAATTCCCGAGGCACTCAAAACATTGTAAAGAGTACTTTATTGTAGCAGGAGATATTATCATACAACATCCCAGCCACTGTTATAAATTAAGGAAGTCTCATTATTTTTGAATGTTAACCTTTCTAAATGCCTTCACAAGCAAAAGGAAGACACTAATAATAAAGGGTTTGAAAAATGAGCTAGAAATATATAACCAACAAACTTCTGGACTTCTACTTATTGCAAGTTATTTGAATAAAGTGATATCATAAAAGTGCAAGAGCCAATTTTGTTTAGGAAGGCAAAGTAAAATGTTTCATATGAACAAAATATCAAACCAGTATGTATCTAATTATGGATCACTTAAAGAAGGAGCACTGTGAAGAGCCATGCATGCAGTCACAGACAGCAAGAGGGGGTGAGAGCTCCTTCATGACACAGGGATGGAAGACCACAGGCACAAGGGTCTAAGCTCTAAGAGCATCTTCCGACACTTACCCTGCCTGTATTTGTGTTATTTCTCTAAGAGCAATGCAAGCTTTCCGCCCCGCCAGACCTTTAATCTAAATGCTTGCACTTCATTACAAGTTCATAGATTCATAGAATGGTTAATGGTTTAAGCTGGAAGGGACCTTGAAGATCACCTAGTTGCAATCCCCTTGCCTTAGAGAGGCACCCCTTCCACTAGATCAGGTTGCTCAAGGTCTTATCCAATCTGGCCTTGAATACCTCCAGAGAGGCATCATCCACAACCACCATGGGCAACCTGTTCCAGTGTCTCACCACCCTTACTGTCAGGAATTTCTTCCTCATCTCCAGTCTGAATCTGCCCTCCTCAAGCCTCAATCCAGTCCCTCTTGGCCTATCACTATAAGCAGTTGTAAAAATTCCTTTCCTGACTTTTAGCCCTGCTTCAGGTACTGGGGGCTGCTCTATGGTCTCCCTGGAGCTTTGTTTTCTACAGGGTGGACAGCACCAACTCTTGCAGCCTGTACTCATAGAGGAGGTTCTCCAGCCTTCTGATAATCTGCATGGCCCTCCTCCAGATCCATTCCAACAGCTTCAGATCACTCTTATACTGGGGGCACCAGAACTGGGTGTAGTATTCCAAGTGGGGTCTCATGAGAGCAGAGAGGCAGAATCCCCTCCCTGTCCTGCTACTCACAGTTCTTTTGATGCAGCCCAGCACATGGCTGCCTTCCGGGCTGCCAGTGACCTTTACTGGCTCATGGTGACTTTTTTCCATCAATCGATATCCCAAAATCCTTCTCCTCCAGACCGCTCTTAAGCCACTCTTCACCCTGTATTTGGGCAGGGGTTCCTACTGAAGCACAACGCAGAGATACTTTTAGGACGATCATCACCCCTGTAACATGCAAGAGTTTTTTGAGTTGTTTCCATAAGCCGGCTTTTAAGAAAGCCATTTGAAATGTAGGGTACAGCAAACACTGCAGAAGTGGCTGACGATTGTCCCAGTTCTTTGGGCTACCTGGTGGATAAGTGGATCTAACAATACCACCTGAGTTATAAGTTCCCATAATGGATTTTCAAAGTGAATCCTGCCCACAAAGCTTCAATTCACATTCCCACTTGATGCTAAATAAACACACAGAACAACACTGTAGATAAGTCTTCACTGCAGGTATAATTGGTGAAATCCCACTAAGCAGAGATAAGTTTATCTAGGACTCTTTTTTTTTTTAATGACATATGCATGAAATATTATTCCAAGTATTTCAACTGAAATGTACTTTTTCCCTTTGGAGGCATTTAAAAGATTGCATAGGAGGAGAGATTGAATAATTTGGCATTGCGTAGCCCCAAGAAGAGATGAAAGATGAACAAAAAAGGACAGACTACAAAAAAGGCTCTTGCACAAAGGCAAGGAATAAACTGTTCAGTGTCCTTGTGGATAGGGACAGAGATAACCCACTTAAACTGGGGCAAAGAAAGTGTAAGTCAGATAAGAAGTAAAACTTTGTAAAGGAAGGACATGGCAGTATTGGGTTAGGCTTCCTGAGCAAGCCTTGAAATCTCTGACATTGGAGCTACTGAAGAAGCAGCAACAAATATTTATTACCAAGGGGTAAGAGAATGCTCTGAGATGTCCTTACTGGGGCCTTCCAGTATCTGAAAAGGGCCTACAAGAAAGCTGGGGAGGGACTTTTTTTGCATGTCAGGACTACGGGAAATGGATCCAAAGTAAAGGAGGGGAGATTTAGATTAGACGTTACAAAGAAGTTCTTCACCGTAAAGGTGGTGAGACATTGGGACAGGTTGCCCAGGAAAATGGTGGAAACTTCATCCCTGGCTGGATGAAGCTCTAGGAAGACCGAGTGGAAGGTGTCCCTGCCCATGGCAAAAGGGTTCGAACTGGAAGATACTTGAAGTCCCTTCCAACCCTAACAATTCTGCGGCTCTGTGACATGGGTGCAGCTGATCCCTGAAAGAAGACAAAAAGATTGTCTCTTTTTGCTGCAATATACTTCTGTGGCTGTCTTCCTAGCTGGTCATCCCAGAATCATGAAGCAGCAGTCCATCAGCATCTCCTATCACTCCCCTATGAAAATCCCATCACATAACACAAATAAAACAACGACTGGGGGCAAATAATCCATTTAAGCCTCTGTTGAGAAGTAGCAGCTACTCAAGGGGACACGACAAGAGCTTTTACACCTTATACAGCATTCAGAAGTACTGCAGGAGGGGTTTGACACTGCAATTCAGAGGTGTGACTAACAGCATCAGTAGGTATACAGAGTTTAGCTTGAGACTGAGAAGTAGAGAAACATATATGAGTTCAGCACATACACAGGTTGCAAATTCAAGTATTCCCTGACTTTACAGCAGAAGTCCCCCATTAACAGCATTTTCCAGGCTGGTAAAGTGAGCATTGGCTCTAAGGTTACAACCGTAACAAAACCAACACTCACACAACTGAGGAGCCAGAAGTTGGGCAGGGCAGAAGCCAGACAAACATCCTTGTTGGTATTCATGGGGGGTGCCAAGACAGGGGGTCAGGGCAGAGCTGTTCCTTACCCAAAAGGGTAACAGAAACAGCTATGTAAGCACACATCATAATTTTAGTAGGGTTTAGTATCTCAAGTCACAAAATCCCCCCTATGCGCTTCTCAGATCTCAAGGTGCACTTGTTGGAAAGAAAACAAACAAACAAACACAACAACAGGAGGACAAGAGAGTGTATTTGATTCACAGCCCTTTTATCACCTCACTTTTACACAAGCCCCCACCAGCAATGTGAATGACTCCTGACTACTTAGTACCTGTAACAACAAAATCCTTCAACCTTCCTGCCTAAAAATTTCCAGCATAGCAGAATTTCTATCTCCTTCCTATGTTCTGGAACTTAATTAAGTTATTTCCTCTTTGACTCACTTCTAAAAACACAAGAAGGTAGCTTTATCCTGAAGACAGCTGAAGATGCTTTTGGGTGCACTACCTATTTTTACATAATTTCCTGATATCTCCAAATATTTCTTGCTGCTGAAGAGGAATGTGATGACTCCACAGTTTCACAGCAGAAGACAGCCCAGTTAAAGCTGCAGCCTGTCATCACCTTATTCACAATTACCATAAAATACTTCTTTTCAGTTTAAGAAACTAAATCCCTTTTATAAAGCTCTTGAAGGAAGGGTGAGAAAGCCTAGGCAGACTCAGAGGAGTGATGTTGTTGTATTTTAATTTGGGGGGTTTGGGGGAGTTTTTTTGTTGTTGTTTGGATTGGTTTGAGTTTGTTTTGATTTGGGGTTTTATTGTTGTTTGTAGGGGTTTTTTTTGTTTGTTTTCTTTGGTCAAAAAAGCTTTTAGAGATAAAACCGTATCTCCAGAAGTTAAAGATAATAGACATAGCTAGATCTTTTGTATTTCTTTGGCTCTCACAGCACACCCAAACCTCCAATAACAGCAGTACTGTATTTTTAAATCTCACATTAAACAAAACAAAACAAAGAAAGTATTAGAAATGTGAAGTCAAACCCAAATTGTATATATTATTTTCTCTAGAAGGGAAAAAATAAAAAGGAAAGAAAATAACTGAAGCAGAAGACAGAACAAAAAAGCATCTAAATTGCTGCTGACAAGGGATTTAGGGTTTGGCTAACAGTGGAAGTCCATCTAGCCAAAGGCTGCTTATGGAAGATGTGCAGCACCACAGTAATAGGGACAGGGCTGAAATATGAAGGGCTTTAAACACCTGAGGCAGGAAAAACTGCACAGCTCAGAACTAGTTAAGAATAACTGCTGGAGCTGGATGCAGTATGTCAGTCACACAGAATGGTAGTGGTTGGAAGGGAACGTCAAAGACAGAGTCCAAGTCCCCCTGTCAGAGCCGGATCACCTAAAGCAGATCGCACAGGAATATGTCCAGGTGGACCTTGAAAGTCTCCACCACCTCTGTGTAATCTGTTCCAGTGCTCGGGTATCATTAAATTTAAAAATTTCCTTCTCATCTTTAGATGGAGTTTCCCTTCTTCAAGTTTATGTCCATTACCTCTTGTCTCATCACTGAAGACCACTGAGAAGAGTCTGGGCCCATCTTCCTGATGCCCACTTCTTACATATTTGTAAGCATTAATAATATTCCACTTCAACCTTCTCCTCTCCAGGCTAAAACAGCCTCAGAGCTCTCAGCCTTTCCTCATAGCAAAGATGTTCCCGTCCCTTCAGCATCCTGGCCCTATTCTGGACTCTTGTCAGGGTGCCCAGAACTGGACGCAGCAGTCCAGATGAGGCCTTATCAGCATAGAACAGAAGCTTAGCTGTGATGCTGGTTGTAGCACTGCAGGACACACTCCTGCCACTTGCCTATCCACTTCCCTGTCATCAGGATATGCCAGTCCATCCCTGACAACACTGTCTGCAAGAGAGACACAAAAAAACCGCAAGAGACCACACAACATAAAGGGGTTTCCAGGCACTGTTAAGTGTCCTCTGTCCCCAGTGAGCACAATCAGTGAGGTTGGAACACCACACCAGCAGCACCGCAGGGCATAATGAATTGATTATCCATCATAGGAAACTGGATATTAGTTACTCTGAAACTAGATGCATAAGTTAGTGGACTGCTGGGCACTGTACCTGGCACTAAAAGAATGCAACTAGGCAGCCACCTGGACTCCACTTTTTTTTTTTCCTGGAGCTGACCTGTGATTTGCCCACATAAGTCAATACTGCCTTCATTTCATACACTTATCAGAGAAGCAAGACTACACAAAGCAGCTGAGGAAGCACTTGCAAACATCTTCCAGAGGACAAGGAAAACAGAAGAGAAATCCCAGCCTCTGCAAAACTCATGCCTATGGAAAAGATCTCTTACTCTCCCAGCAGCAGCTAGAGATGGGGCTGGAAAAGACCAACTTCATACAGAATCAAGAAGTAACAAGTTAAAATCAACAAGATAAGCAGACTCACTTGCAAAAGAAACAAAGCTTAACAAAGCTAATTGTTAAATAACAATCCTTAACAAAGCTAATTGTTAAATAATGAACACAGAAGATTTTCCTGAAGTCCTACATAGGATTAAACTGCAAAGAGCAGTTGATGCGAGGTCATTTCCACACTTTTTGTTGACTAAGTGCCTTGAAAAAATACAGAGAGAATGTCTAGGCACATTCAGTTCTCCTTTCATCCAGTGCTTTAGAAGTTGTTTTCTTAGAAAAAAAACCTTTGAAAGCCAGAATCATTTCCAGATTAGATTTTTAAAAACTTGTAACCTTACATCTCTGAAATCTCATTTTAGTGATCTGAGAAACAAAATTACTACTTCGTCCTCACATATTTCCACTTACTCCATTAAGCCCAAACCACTAAATCACGCCTGGATGGTCTACTTCTCACTGCACGCAAAACACATCTACAAGTCATGATCCAGTTATCTTACACCATAAATATTCTTGATCTACGAAATTTGACCCAGGCACCATGAAGATAATTCAAGTCTAATGAATATACCCAGCAACTTGCTTGCCATTTTTGTTCTTGAATACAGGGTTTGTGTTCCTTCTAAATGTCTCAGAAAATAGGTGAATGTTCAAATCACTGTAACCAAAGTGCAAAATGGACTGTCTAAAATACACTGTCCCTGTAAGTCCATGCTACAAGTTACGTTTGTTGTCCTTGCTTATGTAAGATCATGGGAAGAAAAAATAACCTCCTGTGTCTAGTGCAGACTAGAGAATGATTCTCACTATAACCTTGTTGCATTTTGCTGTCAGAAGGCTCACTCAGGTAGATACGGTTTATAGGAGAAAGCTGAACACCAACAAAATAAAGGACATTTTTCAAAACAGGAAGCAAGACAGCACCAAATGTTACCTTCCTTCAATGAATATTATTAAACAAATCATCTGACACCGATCTTGAAGACAGACAGGATGCCTCTAAGGATAAAAATCAGAGATTTGTGTTGCTTCTGTAATTCCAAGATTCACATTTAGCAGTACACAAGCAGACAATGTAATCTAACTTGGATAACCTTCTGTTAGATACCAGAAGAACCTCAGCCAGATGAGCAAGAGGTTGTGGCCTCACTGTTGCCTCCAAACTCAGAGGCTCAGCAGTTTCTGTAGAACTGGTGGATAATACAGGCAAGTTGAGAAACAACTCTAAGGTGGCACCTGGTGAAAATCAGCAGTGTGAAAGCTAACCGTAAAGCATCTGTAGATGTCAGAAGTTGGCAGGAATTTCTGCCTACCACTGGAAAGCACCATTAGCTTCAAGGCTTTGTGGGAGGCTGCAACCTGAGGAGAGGTAGCACTTGAAAGAGTCCAGCACTGAGCCACAAAGATGCTAAAGGAAGTGGAACATCTCCCTTCTGAGGAAAGGTTGAGGGATCTGGGTCTCTTCAGCTTGCAGAAGATAAGACTGAGCGGTGACCTCATTCATGTTTTTGAAGATCTGCAGGAAAATGTCAGGAGTACCAAGCCAGGCTCTGCTCAGTGATGTCAAGTGATAGGACAAGGTGCAATGGGTGCAAACTGGAGCACAGCAGGTTCCAGGTGAAGATACAGAGAAATGTTTTCCCTGTGATTGTGCTGGAGCCCTGGAATAGGCTGCTCAAAGATTGTGGAGTCTCCTCCTCTGGAGACATTCAAACCCTGCCTGGAGGTGTTCTTCTATAACCTACTCTAAGTGACCCTGCTCTGGCAGAGGGGTTGGATTGGATGATCTGTTGCAGTCCCTTCCAACCCCTAACATTCTGTAATACTGTGACCTCCCCAGGTTCACGCTCTCCTCCATGTTCTGCCTTCCAAAACCAAATTTTACTCCCTCTGTATTCAGGGAGCAAGAAATACATTCACAATGAGATGAGAGCTCGAGGTCCAGTGTTTTATGCTCCTGGTTTTGGCTAGGACAGAGTTAATTTTCTTCCTATTACTTAGTAGAGTGCTGAGAGAAGACAATGTTGGTAACACTGATGTTTCAGTTGTTGCTAAGTAGTGCTTATGGTAACTCAAGAACTGTTCAGCTTCCCATGCTCGGCCCATGAGAAGGAGCACAAGCAGCTGGGAGGGTGCCTGGCCAGGAGAGCTGACCTAAACTAACCAAGAGGATATTCCTTGTCATAGGATGTCAGGCCATAGGATGTCAGGCCCAGTATCTTGCAAGGGAGGAGTTAGTCTGGAGGTGCTAATCAGTCTCAGGGACTGCCTGGGCATGGAAATGGTGAGAAATTTCATTATGCACCACTTGTCTTCCTTGGGTTTTTTCTCTTTTCCTCCTCTCTTTTCCTGCTAATTATTCCTTTATTCCAATTACTCAACTGATCTTATCTCAACCCACAAGATTTATTTTTTTCCCCTCCTAATTTTCCTCTCCATCCCACTGGGAGCAGGGAGGAATGAATGAGCAGATGCAAGGTGCTTACCTGTTGGTTGGAGTTAAAATATGAGATCCAACTAAGAAAGCTCCAGGTGAGATTTTACCACCATTGCTTAGTAATGCAGCAGAGTTTCAAAAAGCATCACTGCTTTAGTTTAAAAGAAAATCTGACTTATCTAGTTAATAAAATGGATTACTATATCAAATAATGTTATTAATAGGCGATATTTTATCTAACCTACCCATCCCCAACAGTATGCAAAACCCCTTCCCTGACTGGATTCCTGAAGAGGAATTTTCTACCTTTTCAGAGTAAAGGCAACTAGACAAGACAAAAACCTATCTGCTACCAATATTTGTTTTATCTGTG
The DNA here is from genome assembly GCA_013396675.1 of Eubucco bourcierii. Classification (NCBI taxonomy): domain Eukaryota; kingdom Metazoa; phylum Chordata; class Aves; order Piciformes; family Ramphastidae; genus Eubucco; species Eubucco bourcierii. Next base: position 87,693 of record VWZE01011721.1, read on the forward strand.
GATGGAGAAATTCATTTCACATGATGTGCATACCTGTCTCCTCCCTTCTTTCTGTGCACACCTATTTAGTCTATGCAGCAAATGCCTGGTTTTGCACACATGCTCATTTTTGCCAGGTCCGTTCAAGATGCAGACAACCAAAAACAGGTCTCAAACAGATTCAGGGCACATCTTTTTGTTACAGTAATATTTTCCTTCCACAATTCACTACTCTCCATTTTTCTGCAAAGCCCTTTCCTGATGATACCTCTCTGCAATTTTCTTTTCTGAGTTTATTTTTAACAGCATTACCTTCATACTTAAAGCATAAAGCATTTCAATTTAAATCACAACTATAGGCCCAACCAACACAATGTAAACTGATGCTGGAGTCACATTGCACATACCAAGCGAGAGCATTGTCCTCTGGTACCAGCACATCAGTTTTACTTTCACTGAACTATGAGAGGCCTCACAGAGCATTTAATGCATGCAAATTACAAGTGTTGGTATTTCTGCACTAATGCCTCTCATTATATTTATCACCACCAGCTAATGATTCCCTGGCACCGTTTACATGTATATTTCTTTTTCAACAGGCTTTCACTGAAGCCACAAAGATTTCTCTTTGGCCTGGTAACAGTAATTGTCATCTCTTCTTTCCCATTATTTACAAAATTAATGGAATTTATTGCTAGCAATTCACTGTCTAGCACTTTTACATAAACATAATTCCATTGTGGTTTTCTTTCCTGATACACTTTTTTTTTTTTGCCAGACATAGATAATTAACTTGAGTACTTATGTTGGGTTAAAATCAGAAAGATATTACTTTATCTTTCTTTTTCACAGAACAATGGGAACATCTACTCTATTCCATTTTCTTTCTAAGACCTCTGCTAAGACATCTTCACTAACTGACCTCTTCCATCCTTCCCATTTAAAATACTCCCCCTTTGAGCACATTCTTTTGCATCGTCTTTGAAGAAGGTAATTACCTCAGTGAGCTACAAACAGGTTAACCTGGACCCCAACTTAGTCCTTTCCAATCGATGCAGAAACCATAATGGTAGGGTTTAGAAGGGACCTCAGGAGATCCAAGTCCAACCTCCCTGCCAGAGCAGGTTTACCTAGGGCAGGTCACACAGGAACACATCCAGACAGGTCTTGCAAGTCTCCAGAAAAGGAGATTCCACAAGCACCCTGGGCCCAGGGCTCTGTCATCCTCACAGTAAGGAAGCTTTTCCTCATGTTAAGGTAGAACTTCTTGTGTTCTGGTTCACATTCGTTGCCCCTTGTCCTGTCACAGGATACCAATGGAAAGTCTGTCCTCCTCTTCCTGATAGTCACCCTTCAGGTATTTGTAAACCTTAATAAAATCACCTCTATGTCGTCTCCAGACTAAACAGCCCCAGGTTTCTCAGTGTCTTCTCATCACACAGACATCCCAGTCCCTTCATCATCCTTACAGCCTCCATTAGAAACTCTCTAGTATAACCTCATGTCTCTCCAACTGAGATCAGAACTGGACACACTACTCCAGGTGTGGTCTCACCAGAGCAGGGTAGAAAGGGAGGAGAACATCCCCGAAATGCCTTCTCCAGCCCAGGCAGGCTTCCTGACAGCAGATGCAGAAGAACAGTGATGCTTTTGTGCCATTTTGGCACTGATAAAAATGCCCTTATGGAGATCAGTCTTGGAGGAGGTCACAGCACAAGCACACCAAGTTCCATAGCACCAGGAGACAACAAAACTCAAAGCACAGAAGGTGCTTCCAGCACTTTGCACTTCGAAGTGGAGCAAGGAAACAACAAATGGGCTTAGTGTCATTAAAAGAAATCCAAACATGCCTATGCTTAGTTTCTCCTTTTTAATTTTCAAAAGACATATGGGACAGACAGACAGAAAATGCAAGACACAGAGAGCCTGCTTGCTGTCAGCTAGCAAGGGGCACCATCTGCTCTTCAGAAGATAAGCTACGTGCACAATAAATTGAGATTTAGGTTTCTGACACAGTTAAAAGCCAAATAATGTCAACAACAGCTCTTCAGAGTACATCTGGCACCAGCCTTCTAAACACTGGATTTCTGGGAGCCAAAAAAGTTTGAAATCTGCCATAAATTGATATCCAAAAGGTTCCAGAAAGACTCCCTAAAGCCTTTTATATTCTGTGCCATTTCAAGGAGATAAAGAAGCAGTATCAGCATTCCCTATTGTACAATCTGTCTTTCTCCTTTTTGCTTTGGGCACCAGAGGTGCCAAGGGTCACAGCAGGCCATTAAGGTACATCCATTACTAAGTCAACTGCAGCAATATGATGCATGTGCTGGACAGACTCTGGGAGTGAGAAATTACACTGGAACTACACCTGCTGAGGGGAACCTAGAGACAGACACACAGTTGCCAGCTCCCTTTTCCCTACAACTGCATTTGAGGGAAACCATGAACACCACCACCAGCAAGGCACCCCATGCAGCCCAGGAGGCAAACCATATCCTTGGTTACATCAAGAAGAGTGTCATCAGCAGGTCAAGAGAAGTGATTCTGTCCCTTTATTCTGCTCTTTTGAGACCTCACCTCAAATCCTGCATTCAGTTTTGGTGTCCACATCATAAGAAGGACATAGAACTGTCAGAGTGAGTCCAGAGGAGTGTCACAAAATTGATCCAAGGGCTGGAGCATCTCTGGTATGAGGATAGGTTGAGGGAGCTGGGCTTGTTCAGCCTAGAGAAGACTCTGGAGAGACTTTAGAGCTGCGTTCCAGTACCTGAAGAGATCCTACAGGAAGGTTGGAGAGGCACTTTTCACAAAGGTATCTAGCAACAGGATAAGGGTGAATGGTTTTCAAATGAGGAAAGCAGGTTTAGACTGAGTCTTAAGAAGTTCTTGGGTACACGAGTGGTGACCCTGTGGAATAGGTTACCCAGGGAGATGTGGATGACTACTCCCTAGAAGTGTTCAAGGCCATGAGTAAGGCCTTGAGCTGCCAAGTCTAGATGAGGGGTGTTGCTGTCCATGGTAGAGGGTTGGAGTAGACAATCTGAGATCACTTGCAACCTAAATCAATCTACGATTCAAATAGTGAAGCCCAAGAGATGAGGGTCACTGACAACCACTTTATTAAGAGCCCTCAGAAGCCATGTTTTGTGCAATTAACATCAGAAATGGTTGTCCTTACTTCTCATGGCTGTTCAAGTCATTAGCAGATAAAGCAGAAAATGCTGTACAGACATATGTAGATTGGGAATCATTTCATGTAAAAACAAACACAACTGTATCAACTATGCAAGGACAGCTTTTAGAAGGTCTTTAATCCCTGATCAAAAGACAAAATATTTCATTCTTGGGCCATTTCCTTTCCTTCTGGTATAGGAGGACTTCCCTGCATGACCTGAAGACAACCCTGTTCCCAGATTCTTCACCCCATGGGGTGAAGAATGCCTTCTTGATACTGAGTTAGCTTAAAAATCACCTTAAAGATTTCATTGACTTACACAAGAACAGAAAGCTTTTACTCACAACATCTAAAATCATGTCATTGCAACTGCTCACAAAAGACACGTCTGTTAAGAAACAAAAATCAGCCTGATTTAAGGCTGATTACAAACACCTCACTCTTGCGGTGTTGTCCCAGACCAGTTTTGTGAAAGCTTTTCCTTGGGCCATGTCTCAAGTCTCCTTTCATACCTTCGACTGTAAGCTGAAGCTCTCAATGCTTTCTTATTTTGGCCACACACACACTAAACTCCCATCTGAACTCCTCCAGGTCTGGGAAGTCTGGACAGGTTACATCCCTTCCCCTGACATGCACTTTGTTTTTATTTCCTCCTATCTGGAAGAGCACCCAGCTCTCATTGGAGACAAAGCCTCACCATTAAGCCAAGTGTCACCTACAGTACTGGACTGCCTGACAGTCAGCACAGGCAGGATTCTGCCTCCATTTCAATTCAAAATGTCTCACTAAAACATTATACCATGTCAGCTCGTGCATTAGCAAGCACTACACACAGGAAGTCTAACAGGACTAATGTGTCTGGCACATTACTGGTTTCAACATAAGGTCAGACACCGTGATATTCAACTACTTTGTGGTGGCACTGCTTTCAAGTCTGGTTGAAACCCCTTTCCCTCTCCTAAATACAAGATAATGTGATCCTAACCATAAGTCATCCAAGTGCTTACAATTGTTTCAGTTTACTGTCCACATATTCTCAGCCATTTCCTATCATTTCAGCAAAAACAAGAGACAGCCTCCAATGTTAATACTTTTTTCTTTTATTTTCACGTTTGTACTTGAAGAGCAGGTCAAGTCTAGCAGGTGCAATGAAGACTACATTAAACCACATTTCACAGCATCACCTAAAGATGTAATTGCCGTCCTTAAAATAGGAGAGCAGTCTTTACTTTTAATCTGTTTCAATACATCATATGCAAGACAATGAAGCAACACCCAAAACTTAACCACAAGTTAATCCTTGTCTTACACAGATTGATACTGTTCCATCATATCCTTTTACTGCTTCATATACTCTAAAAACCATATATAAATATGCCTGAACCAAGAGGGAGAACTGCTCCTGAATATGGTTCTTCTCATGACCACAATAATGCAAACTGGGGAGCCTCTGCATCAGTCATTTCAGCAACTGCTCTCTACATGAATTTGGGGCACAGGGATTCAGTAGCATATAGAAACACAGAAACATCCAGACCCTCAGGATGGCCAAGTCCAACCTACTTTACAAGATTCACCTTAGATCATATCTCTAAGCACCACATCCAAACAACCCTTAAACACATCCAGGGGGTGACTCCACCACCTCCCTGGGCAGCTCATTCCACTGCCTGACCACTCTGTCCATAGAAAGCTTTTTCCTGATGTCCTACCTAAACCCACCCAGTCTCAGCTTGAGTCCATTCCCCCTTATTCTGTCTCCAATTACCCTTGAGACGAGCACCAGCCTCTCCACAATGTCCCTTCAGGTAGTTGTAGATGGCAGTGAGGTCTCCCCTCAGCCTCCTCTTTTTCAAATTAAACAGCCCCTCAGTCACTCCTCATAAAATTTATGAGCTGAGATTCTAATGATTATTTTGTTTACTTGCCCATTAATGGGAATTTAAGCACTTTGTCCATATTTCCCCCCCAGTTAAATAAGGTTTCAGTGACAGAAAAGATTAATTATTAAGTGTGTTTCCTTCAGAAGAGCTACTGTGGCTCTCTGCATGGCATACTGTGTATCATTCGCCTGTAAATTTCCTGTTATGTATCTACACTATTAATTGTAAATCATAGACTAACAATAGCAGCAGTAAGAAGCTTTTCAGCAAGTAATTCCTGTGTTTGTTCATCACTTTCTTCATAAATTCTATGTCTGTACTATTTAATCTGAAAACTACCACAAGCACCTAAAGAAGCTGGGCATCTCTATTATGTGGTTCACACGACTTAAACAGGTCATGTTTTGCTTACTTCAGTAAGCAAACTGCATTTCTGCAGTGCATAGAGCTGAGAAGCAGCATGCACAATCCAAAGTTCTACACAAAGCTTCCCTGGTCCTAACACCCCCAACAAGAATCTTACATTTCTATGAGCAAATCTGCAAGTACACAGTAACTATTGCACTGCAGGTTGTATTTGCAATTCAGCTAACCTGAAGTGAAAATGTATTTTTAGCAAAGGAGTTCTAATCTAAATATTTATTGATGCTAATTCCATTAAGCTGTTAGTTCAAAGATAAAAGCTAAATGCCACAGCTTTGCATAACGCATTTAGTCTTAAGGGTTGCAGTCCAAACCCCAGCAGGAGATTGAATACATTTGGTAAAATAACTGTTTGCTAAGAAGTTTGTTCCAGCCATTAAAACAACATTTTAACAGCAGTTTACACCATTAATTCTTCTCTTAAATGTAGAATTAATTTTACTACATACCCCTTGAAACAAGTATATCCCTGACATAACTATCTGAGCTGTTAATGAATCATTATCATGCTTATTTCAGACATTTTCCAGTAATTGCTTCTCTTTTTTTTTTTTTTTTAATGTGTAAAAAACAACAAAAACTTCGTGCTGTCCAGAGGTGGTAGAAATAATCATCACCAATGTACTAATTAAATTCACTCCAAATAGTCAGGAGGTTGTCTTCCCCAGGAGTGGGAGAAGCTGGGTCACACACAATATCAGGATGGCAAACTTTTAAAGGATTTCATTAACAACTGTGCAGCAAAACACCATCCCAAGTCCACCTTTAGGCACAGTAGGAGATTTAGGTTGATCTGATTCACTGAGACAGATGAGTAAAACATTTCCATCAAATCCTCACTGAAGGAATGAGGTCAGCTGAAATCATTCACAGAACCATTGTATTCTTTCACATTTAATTGAATTGTCTGAGGAAAGAAGCAATCATGTTGTGGGGTTTACAACTTGGAACTAAAACTAGAATGTCCTTTCACTGCTAAAAAAAAGTCTGTATCTGTTTGTCTAAACAGAAATTTCATCTCAAATCTCATCTCACCTCAAAACTCAAAGCTAGTGCTTTTAAAAGTAGAGATGTTTATACCTTCCACTTAAATCCTACCTCAGCCTATGATTAGTTTCCTCCAGCTTTGCCATACTCCAGACATCAGTTATTTCATGGGATCCTATTGACATATTGCCCCTGCAACTCTTCATACAGGGATTTCCCTCCTTTCCCTACATCCACTTTCACCCTTCTGCACACAGCTGATGGAGGCACCATCCTCCACTGACCATCTTCAGAGGACCTTATCTTTCTTTCAGCAACAAAATTTCCACTTCAGCCTTCTCCAAGACATTTGCCATTCTGTCTAACCTCTCACCCTTCCCAATTTTACCCATTACCCACATTGGCAGGCTTCTGACCTTCTCCTGAACATTTCTTTGCTTTCCTCAACTACTGATAGACCTTCACCCCCCACCCCCTTTTCGTTGACACAAGAAAGGCACCACAAGCAGTTAGTGTCTGAAACTGTACCCAGGAAAGATCTGAAGTTTCAAATAGGAGCCTAGATTATTCATTTTGCATTAAATATGACTGAAATTTCCTATCCGCTCTGAATACACTGCATCAAAGTCTTCGATGAGAACAGTTTCTTATTAGACAGTAACAGTAAAATTTTTATCCTGTATTATCACAGCAAGTGCCTGAAACCAAAAGGAACTTAATAAGCACCTCCCAACTGCAGGTCAGGTTCCTCACTGAGCCCCTAATTGGAATATAGCAAATTCTGTAGCTGAACAAGCTCTATGCCAAGGACAAGTGCATTCTGACACTTCTGCTTTATGACGGGCAAAACAAACTTTTCACCAAGCTCCAATTTGTTTGCTCCTCTGCATCTCTACTTTAGTCCACTGAAACCATTTCTCCACCTGTTTTAGACAAATCTAGTCCATCTTACACAAGAGAAAGTCCATATACAGCAATGCATTGAAGAGTAATTTGGGGTTTTTTTTAGTTTCAATTCTTACCTATAACCATCCACAAATTGTGGCATAATTTGATTTCTAAAACAGAAACTTGAAACCAGCCCAGGTGGCAATCAGCTGGCTGAGGAGATATCAGTAATATAGCAAGCTGTGCCGAGCTCTGCTCCATCAGTATCTTTGCCTTCAGCAGGAAAAGATGACTTCTCTAGCTCCTGCAACTCAGGAAAAGGTTTTAGGGATGACCTTTTCTGGAACTGTAGGTAGGAGACAAATTCTCACATAAAAGCATTGTATTTGTTTTTTAAACATGCCCCAGTCATCTATTGGAGCTTAAACTACTATTCAGATACAGTAAGAAATGGCCCATCAAACCAAAACTCTGTGACAGCAAAACAAATATGACTCCAATGAAACAGGCAAATATTGCAGCTTTCGCTTTAAAAAAAAAAAAAGTCACAGAGAAAATGTTAACAAAAACAATCCTAATTCCAGAACTGGGCCTCAGGGAATTTTACAGGAACACAAAGAGACAGAGCACAGAAGAGCTCAGAGAATGCGTGTTATAAGGGGGAAATGTGTTATCCAAGCAGGGGCAGAAGGAGCAAAGCCACCCCAGCTCCAAGTCAAGGTCACCCGAATAAGCAGTAGTCTTGCCCATGGGATTGACATGGAAGTGTTGGAGCGGGTCCAGAGGAGACCACGAAGATGATAAGAGAGCTGGAGAAGCTCTGATATGAGGACAGGTTGAGAGAATTGGAGCTCTGCAGCCTGGAGAAGAGAAGGCTTCCAGACCTTGTAGTAGCCTTCCAGTATCTTCGGATACTGTAGGCCAGAAGGAGGCCTACAGGAAGGCTGGGGAGGGACTATTTAGAAAGTCTTGCAATGACAGGACAAGGGGCAATGGGTTTAAACTGACAGAGGGAAGACTGAAACTGGATGTTAGGAGGTAGTTCTTTCCAGTGAGGGTGTTGAGACACTGGAACAGGTTGCCCAGGGAGGTTGTGGCTGCTCCCTCCCCGGAGGTGTTCAAGGCCAGGTTGGAGGAGGCCTTGAGTGACCTGTACTAGTGGGAGGTGTCCCTGCCTATGGCAGGGAGTTGGAACTGGATGATCCTTGAGGTCCCTTCCAACCTTACCATTCTATGATTCTATGATCATCTCTGGCCTCACATCCTACATGTTACCAAACACTCTGCAAGCATGCACCAGGAGGGCTTCCCCAAGCACTGTGAAGATAACTTGTACACCAATGGCATACGCGGCACACTGAGGACTGAACTTGCTAAATTTCATCTGAAATACACCCCTTGAAGGACACCATATGGCATCCTCTTCACTAGTGTTCCCTCAAGTGCTTCTCTGGAATAAGTGCCTATAGTTCAGGATTGATAACAGAAAATACTGACAAAGTGTCTTTGCTGCATAGGATTAATAGCCAGGGAAAAAAAGCTACATAGCAAATTCCACCTCCTGCATTTTTTAAGACAAGGTTTAGATAATAGCAAATCGTCTCCTTTTCTCCAACCCGCAAATCATGAAAGAACAGACTTGCTGCTGTCCTCATTTCTCCCCTGCACAGCAAACTCAGAAGTGCATGATGTTGGCTTGTTGCAGGCAGCTTCAGGTATGCTGCAGCAGAGGAACATGAAGGTTTCCTCTCACCCCACAACATCCTCCAATACCACTGCCAAAACAAGTGGACACTTGGGGATGCACTTTCTCTACTCTGGCACCTCACAACAATTACCTGCATATACCAGCCACTCTTCTGTTGTCTTTTAAGCCACATCTACCTCCAATTTGCCCTTCCACAATCATTAACAGCAAATTTGCTAACAAAGTGCATTCCTTCTGGGTTGCCTTGCCAAGGGGACATGGAAACAGTGCTTATGACTGTTGGCCCCATTCCTGCATTATCTGAGCTTCACGCATCTGACAATTTTTCACCTTATTTGGAGTACATGCAGACATTCATTATTGTGTGACCTGGCTTGCTGAATTACTTCCAATGCACACAGCCTGAGTTTATTTACCTAGCTAAGCCTGACAGCAGGGGATGTCTATTATTTGCTACTTGCTCATGTTGCTGACTCACCTTTCATGCAGTGCCATACACACAGTTTTCAATCCTCATTTTTAAGGCCACATCAGGCAAGCACCAAGTATTGTGGAAGCAGTGAAGCCCAGGTGAACACAGAGGTACAGATTGGCCCAACTGCATGCAGCTTCTGAGCCAAGCTCTTCTTCCAGTACTTCACAACTCCTTATACCAGGCAGCAGCTCCAAGGTTTTTACTTTCCCAACTACTGAGGCAAAACCCAAATCACTCAGCACACAGAAGTTCTGTGTCAAACTAAGAAGAAATCGCTTCCTGCATTGTGGAGGCTCTTTAAAATCAGCAGTGTTGAATAACCGCTAAATCGCAGCTAATGAAGGCTTTACAGGAAACATTTCTATACATGAACACAATGTTGAAAGGTAATGGACCTCCACTGAGCACATTCTGCACAAGTCTGTCTTGGCAAAATATCTCTTACAAGAGCTGCCAGAATAACATTTTGAAAGGAAAAGCAATAGAAATCAGCCAAGTTATACAGCACAGGGGTTACAGCATTGCAGGGATCCTTGATGTGACCGAGGATGAAAAGCCAGGTCAGCTTCACAGTGCTGCTCCGTGGCAACACGACACCATATCACAGTGACACAATACAGGGGACACTCAGTCCTTGATGTGGCCTTTCCACACCACCAAATCCAACCGGACCCTGTCGATTGACATTTCCTCATGAAAGACTGTACAATAACTTCAACATTCTTGTATCCATGAAGGAAAATACTTCCATCCCCACACTTTCAGCCAAGCTGAGTTCTGTTGACCCTAAGGCTACAAAAAAAGACAACTCTTCCTAGTTGGACAGACAGAAGAGGAAACTCGCACAATCAAGTTGTTCTTCATATCTCATGTTAATTATAGAGCTGGTTTTAATGATGCAGTGTTCAACAGCATGAAATCAGAGCAAATACAAAATTACTTTAAGTAGCAAGGACTCCAGAAAACAGTGCTTCTATAGATTAATCCTGACCATTTAGTGAGACACTCATTTCAGTTGCTGTTTCTGATTTTTACTACTCTAATTCTTAGGTAAAAATCACAGCCTAATCATTTACTATTTCTGTTATTTAGAGGGAAAAAGTGCCAAGTACAGAACGAAGGGAACACAACCTCAGTTCATGATCTGGTGTTCTAGAATGACCAATACAGCCATTAGTGACAACTGTTTTTTCTGTTCTCCCTCAAGAAGGAAGAAAAAAAAAAAAAAAAAAAAAGGTTTTCACTTCTGAGGTTGATAATTCAGCATTTCCTGAAGAAAACAAAGTTAAGAGCTTAGATCTCCTTTCTACACCTGCCTTACTTTATTAATTCAGTTCTGCTACCTTCCAGTAAGATGTCTTAACTCACCAATTTCCCCCACATACTTGCTGTTGCTTGATGTTTTATTCACTTCCAACAGATCATACTCCTCAGAAATTTTTATCTGAAATGTTTTAGTACATTTGCAGTTTTACTACATTATCTCTTTTATGATGCATCTTTCTTCTCCTCAACACCTACCTCAACTCCAAAAGAGATCGTAAGACAGAGGGAAAGTAGCATTTTACAAAGGAATCAGAGTGACTGGGGCTGCCTTGGAGAAAATTAGATCAGCGCCTCTGCAGCCACCAAAAAAATCCAACCAAACTGCTAGTTCTAGCTGCCCAGTGCAAAGCAATCAGATTTTTTCTGCTGAGCAGCTGCTATTGCATTTGCTTTACTGCAGCCTTTTGTGGCCAGTGACTCCACGTGAGGAGTTGTACAAAAATACCTTAGTGGGAGCATAAGGAGCAAGCATGTGCTTAGGGATGGCTACAGACCACTGCTTTTCACTTGTTTTCAGTACTACTGCACAGAACATTAGCTACATCAGGTCTATGCAGCATGCTAAGTCCAAACACTGGAACTTGGTAGAAAGCTGCTGAAAAAAAAAACCAACAACCACCCAAGGTGTTCACTGGGAGTGAGAAGAATATCAATCAGCCTTAAGAGCAATAAGGATTCAGGCCCCAGGTGTCAAAAACACAAGGTCTTCTCTCCATTATAATGTGGTTCTGTCAGTTTACTTTCCCAAGTCTCCCATGAAGATTAGGTCACACTGTGCTAACTGCTGTACAGGAACAGTCCCTCTTCCAACTAAGTCATAATCTTGACTGATTCAATACCATAAGCAAATATTAGAAGAGTTGGCAGCAGAAAGATTAACATGCAGCAAGACTGACCCAGTCTTGTTACCCACACTGCCTGCTCATAGGGCTGGATGGTTCCACACCACCATTTGAAAAGTGGTAACACTGAAGTGCTGCCTTAATTTTAGTGAAAGAAATGGCCTTAGGCAGCCAGAATATTACAGTGATCCTGAGTGTTGGTAGCACATGTCTGCATTTTCAAGCATAAGAAAGTATCATGGCTGCTATACTATGCTGTGGGTCCCCACTACAGGCAAAATAAACAAAAAACTTAAAGCTGCAAAACAATGCAGGAAAAATGAATTCATTTCATTTCTCATGCTAACATTTTGTTTTTCTTTAGCAGTAAAGGATGTTGTTTAGCACATACCTTTCTTCTTTTATAGAGCAGACAGCAGACCCACTCAGTAATCTTTAAGAGAGGAGGAAACAGCAGCAGCTGTCCTTTTTTTTTTTATTTTGAAGAAAGGCAAAAAAGCAGTTGAGATTAACCTGCTGCTTTGACAGTCCACACCTGCTTCTTGCAAGAAAGAAGACAAATGAAACATCTAGAGCAAAAGGAATCTGAGATTTTGCTTGAGGCAAACTGCTTTCTTAGACATGGCCTCCTTTCCAGAGTGCTTGGGCTGCATCTCGCTTCAAATCCGGACAGCTTGTACCAAGCAAGAGTATTTGGAGAACTGTTATCTGCTTCACAGTCATAAGCTGACAGTGTTTAAAGAAGCTGCCGGAATGTTTTCGCAAGCAGTGAAAAAAAAAGACAGACCTTATGGAAAAAGAAATCAAGTGGAGAGGGATCAAGAGGTAGGCAGGAGTCACAGAATGAGAGGCAGAAGGTCTCCTGCAAGTTCCCTGCTGTTAACCTTCCACAAACATCACCCTTTCAGCCACATGGGAAGAAAGAAAAAAGGCAGATTGCAAAAGGGTTCGAAAAGAAAGAATGAGATTAAGCAGGAGTTTATGTACCCACAGGGGACAACAGAGAGGAACACAAGTGGCTCTGGGCCTGTCAGCCTGATGACAGGTAAGATGGCAGGGATGTCACCTGTGCCAGAGAGCAAGGAGGAGATTTGGGTGGTCAGTCTTATCTTTATTAAATTTCATCTGACAGAGCTGTACCCAAGGAGACAGCAGAGATGGATAAACTGGTAGAAAAGGACAGGCAAGAAGCACAGCAAAGTGCAAATAAACCTTCCCTGGAGGTCAGCTAAAGCCACGCAGTATCTGTTCTGCTCTCCTTGCTCTCAAGAACATTTTCCCAACACCTATTCTCAGCAGTCCCCTTACTTTCTTCTTCTTTTAAAACCAGTTCCCATACTGCACCCCATGTTTCTGCATTCTTATGTGCTGAAGGTGGGCTGGTGGTTGGTCACATCTGCCAGAACATAAGCACCCACACTATTTTGTAATAGCTGCAAAGCATCTCACTAAGTAGAAATCCTGCACTCCAACTGCAGCTTTGCATTAACAAATACAGAAATAAATACAAGTTCTGTTCCAAAACTCCACAAGGAGTTTCACATGGAACCACAGAATGCTAGGGGTTGAAAGGGACCTCAGAAGCTCATTGGGATATCCACATTTGGGTTCGGTATGTGTCCATCTGCCTGACAGACAGAAATTGTATTCACAAAATCACAGAATGTTAGGGGTTTGAAGCGAACTTAAACGATCATCCAAGTCCAAGGCTTCTGCCAGAGCAGGGTCACAGAGTAGGTCACACAGGAGCACATCCAGGTGGCTCTTAATGTCTTCAGAGAAGGAGACTCCACAGCCTCTCCAGGCAGCCTGTTTCAGTGCTCCAGCACCCTCACAAAAGTCATTCCCTGTGTTCACATGGAACCTTGTCTGCTCTAGCTTGCACCTCTTGCCCCTCATGGTCATTTAGACATTAATGAGAAGATCCTGGTTCCATCCTCCCAACACTCACCCTTCACACATTTATAAACATGAATGAGGTCACTCCTCAGTCTCATCTTCTAGAAGCTGAAGGCACCCAACTTCCTCAGCCTTTCTTCATAAGGAAGATGTTCCACTCCATCATTTTCATAGCTCTGTGCTCAAGCAGTTGCCTGAGGTCCTTTTTGAACTGAGGGGCCCAGAACTGGACACAGAATTCCCGATGTGGCCTTGCCAAGGCAGAGTAGAGTAAGTTTACATCTGCTATAGTGGACCCAGCATCTTCCCAGCACCTCACAATCTTCATCCCCTCTGTCACTGTACAAATGGGTGTCCTATACCAAATATTATATGAAGATAATTTTTCAGCAAGCCCATTTCTACTTTAAGTGATGGCACAGCCTACCTAGTGATACCAACTCATAGTTCATCTAGAGATTTGCACTGAAACTATTATCCTACAATGGTGATTTTTGCATTGTAATAGCTTCATTAGCACAGCCTCCAAAGAACAGCTCAAATACTTCAGCCTAAGTCCAAATTGTCACCCAATTGAAATGCTGTTGGAGTAGGTTGTCCATGCATTTGCATTGAAATTGGACTGATAGTATGATCACCATTCATCAAACCATTTACACTAAGTCTCCACAGACCTACACAGACAATTGCTGTTGGAGCTCCAGCACCAGGCAGCTTTGTAACACATTTTTTCCTTCTGGATACCTTTTAACACCAATATTAATTCCCTTGCCATAATCCAGATGGAAAGCTGGATACAACTACTCAAGACAAAAGTTGTTTCCAATTCCACTGGCAAGGAAACAAATATTGTGAAGGAATCATAACAGAACTCTTATGTTTCTCAGCTGCTCATTATAATTTCAGCTTTTAGATGCCATTCAATACCACTGAGTCTTCTTTACCCTATTATTCTCTTAAAAAAATCATAGAATGGTAAGGCTGGAGGGGACCTCACAGATCAGCTAGTTCCAACCCCCTGCCATAGGCAGGGACACCTCCCACTAGTACAGGTCACTCAAGGCCTCCTCCAACCTGGCCTTGAACACCTGCAGGGAGGGAGCAGCCACAACATCCCTGGGCAACCTATGCCAGTGTCTCACCACCCTCACTGTAAAGAACTACCTCCTAACATCCAGTCCAAATCTCCCCTCTGCCAGTTTAAACTCATTTGCCCTCGTCCTGTCATTACAAGACCTTGTGAATAGTCCCTCCCCAACCTTTCTGTAAGCCCCCCTCAGACACTGGAAGGCTACTATAAGGTCTCCTCAAAGCCTTCTCTTTTCCAGGCTGCAGAGCCCCAACTCACTCAGCCTGTCCTCAGAGCTCCAACCCTCTGATAATCTTCACAGCCCTCCTCTGGACCTGCTCCAACAGTTCCATGTTCTTCCTGTGATAGGGGCTCCAGAACCGTACACAGTACTCTAGGTGGGTTCTGACAAAAGCTATTTATGTCAACTTGTCTCAAGAAGATAGAGGGAAAAAAACCCTATCCCTCTGGAAGTATTATGGTTTGGATAGTTTAGCAACCTGTGCTGCCCATTTATCTCAAAACACTACATAAGCAAAGAAATTCTAAACCCCAGTAGTTTTAAATGCCTCACTACTGCACTACAAATATCTAACCTGCAGTTTTTCCTAATAAGGTACTCAGAGCAAGTACATTAGCCTCTCAAATGTCACTACCAGATGGAATGACTCTTAAAGGACAGTAATTTAAGCAAACAATCAAACAAATCTTTGCTCTAAACTGCCAAAAAACCCAAAACCCAAATTCTTAAGGAGTAACCTTATTTGCCTGAGGGATTCCCAGTTATGCAGCTACAGCTGGGGCTTTGTGGGACCCAAACAAAGTCCTAGGGCTTCCCTGCTGTAAAGGGAAGGGACAAACAAAGTCCTAGGGCTGGGACATCACCATGTGTAGTGGTATGGGTCGGTTCATTTAAAAAATTAATATTGTTTATTATTTTGATACTAGTATATTTAACCTGGCTGCATAAGATTTTTAATCATGTCCACAGGATCACAGGATGTCAGGGGTTGGAAAGGACCCAAAGAGATCAAGTACAATCCCCCTGCAGAGCTGGACCATACAATCTAACTCAGGTCACACAGAAACGCATCCAGACAGGCCTTGAAAGTCTCCAGAGTAGATAACTCCATGACCTTTCCCAGGAGCCTGTTCCGGTGTTCTGGGACCCTTACAGTAAAGAAATCCCCCCTTGTGTTGAGGTGGAACCTCCTGTGCTACCGCTTATATCCATTGCTCCTTGTCCTATCACAGGGAGCAAGTGAGCAGAGCCTGTTCCCCTTTCTCCTGACTCCCAGCCCTCAGATAGTTACAAACATTGATTAAATCCCTTCTTAGGCTTCTCTTTTCCAGACTAAAAAGCCCCAGGTCCCTCAGCCTCTCCTCATTAGGCAGTGTTCCAGTTCCCTAATCATCCTCCTGCTGGACCGTCTCCAGCAGATCCCTGTCTCTCTTAAACTGAGAAGCCCAAAACTGAATGCAGAACTTAGGTTTTTTACACAGTTGTTCAGAACGTTACACAGAGGGAAAAAGCAGACGTGATCTAGAACACTTAAGAAATGACTAGCAAAAGACAACAAATATTAAAACTATTAGAACTGGAAAGACGTCTTTGCAGTCAATTATACTGCTTGTCCACTAGAGGGACTGAAGAACTGCTTAAGGCAGAGGACACTTGAATTTAATTACAAAGTTTTACAGAGTTTCTTGTGAAGAGGTTTTTGAATATTTATTCTCAAAGTATTATCTCCAGACTCCCAAGGCTGAATGTTCCCAGACAGTACCCAAACACTTGAAGGGAGTTCTGCTGGTGGTTTAATAGCTGTTAAGGCTTCTAGATATTCCCAGGCTCTAATGGGATGCTGGGAGAAAGGCAGACAATCTCTGACCTGATCTTCGTTCCTCTTCGACTCCAAACTTGGAGCAGAGGTTTGCAGAGGTGCAGGCAGAATGTCTTGCAGATACACAGATGGGCACAACGTCGGTGGCACTTCTTGCCACTTCGTGAGGCACTTGGCCAATCCCTGGTAAACTTGAGACACAGCAAGTTTCCAGGTAGACAAACCCAAAATATTAGGGCTTGTTATTATGAGGCAAAGCTGGCTTGGAACTTAACAAACTTAACACTTCAAAGTAAATAAGGCAAGAGCATGACAGAATACAACAGCAGAGAGCAGTGAGGCAGAAGCATGGTAAGGCAGAAGCACATTGTCTTTACCTGCTCATCTCTTATTAATTCAGCCCCAGACTAATGGCTTTTTGGTCACAGACTAGCCTATCAGAATGGCAGTTAGCCAAATGTGACCACAATAGATGAAGTCAGGGCTTACTTTTACCCTTTTAGAGCAGAACACAAACAAGTATATAAGCCTTTGCTTCAGCCAACAGAAGAAGAGAAGGGGAACACAGAAACATGTCTGGACAAGCCAGGAGATGTTTAGGTATATTTTGGCCTTCCATGACACCAGGTTTCAGAGGGGTTGGCAGAAACAGCCACTCTGAGATAAAGCCAAATTTGACTTTTGCAGTAATATCTCCTAACAACTTCAGTCAACTGATGAGACTGTTTCAATGCACCCTTCGCCCCAAACCTGACAATATTACTTGGTGAGCATCACACACAGCTCAAGTTCAAAAATACATCATTTATGCCAAACTCAGGTTCATAACTAATTTTGGGGAACAATACACAAATCATTCCTTATGCAACCACAGACATAGCAACCACAGACATAGCAACCACAGACATAGCAACCAAGAGCAAAGAAAGGTCCCATTTCCACTGCACAGAGGCAAGTAGTAGCCAGCTTCCTTCCCCAACTTTTACTTGTTTACCATTTGCTGACCAACTTCTATATTGCATCCCACCAACAGCAAATCTGAGATCCATGTCATCAAACCAGCCTTCCCCACGTGGTTCCCAAACAGTCTGTCATTTTTCCAGTGGGACTGATTTGCTACCTTCCACCAGCTGTTTTTCCAGACATACAGCATCCTTATAGTAAGTCAGATCTGGACATACCTTTATGGTACAATAACAAGTTCTGGCATCTTCAGAGACCAAAGAAGATGGCACAGTCAAACACTGGGGGAAGCCAGGGTGCACCCAAAAATCATCCACTGCTTCCCTGCTTGCTCTGCATTAACAACCTTCAATACTTAATTTAATACC
Source organism: Eubucco bourcierii (assembly GCA_013396675.1). Lineage (NCBI taxonomy): Eukaryota > Metazoa > Chordata > Aves > Piciformes > Ramphastidae > Eubucco > Eubucco bourcierii. The sequence continues at coordinate 105,519 of VWZE01011721.1, forward strand.
ATTACAAGTTGCACCAGATACCATCCACCTGCCTGACAAGGAGGCTGGCACTGCAGGTCCTTGACAGCAGAAATCAGGGCAATCCCCAGAAGACAAGAGAAGGAGGTTGAGGAAAATAACTCCAGCAAATAATTTGAGTTCTGTTCACACCAATCTATGATTTCAAGGAAAGAAAAAGGAACAGGAAGAGAGATTTCCTGGCTGAGGAAAACAGAATTTAAGGGTTTTCTGCCTGCAGATGCTTCCAGCCAGAAGCAGCACAATAGCACTCCACAGATCACAATGGTTAAATTAGGGACTATCCGACTAGCTCACTACTGCCTTTCATCCTAAGAAACACATGGTGCTCACGTAGTCATACCCAGGCTAACACCTCTATCATTTAGAATAAAAAATGTTTTCTTTGAATTTCATTTTTAGCCTCATACTTCTAACTTTTTTTACCAAATTGTGGTCAAATGAATCATTATTTAACAGACAGAAGAGGGAACTGCAAGTTAGCACTCCTGAATTTTACTCCCAGTCCTGTCACTGTCTCACTACATAACTTCCAGCAGTCAATAAATCTAACTGTGCTTTAATTTAATAATCTATAAAGTGGATGTATTCCTCACTTAGCTTCACTGTCACCCAGTGAAATCAGTTAAAATTCAAAGAAGTACTTTAAGATTCACAGATAATAGGATATACTTTGAGCAGTCTCATTTGAGTATTTCAACTGGAGCTCCACCAATGATATTTCCCCAAGTTAACAAACTCTGTCCTACCTGATCATGACTAAATCTGATATAGATTAAAAAGCCTTAAATACTGCCAAAGGAATTAGAGTGGCACAAGCACTCTGTGAAGCCCGTGTAGCTAGAGAGCACCATCTAGTGCCATACAGAACTTCTCTCTCCCATCCCTCTGCTTCTCCACAGCTGTATTACTCTTCTGCTGCATTTGCATGGTGCAGGATAAATGAGTAGAGTAGGCATTACCAAAGGTCTGCCAACATGACACCTCTGTGCAGCCTTCTTGCACTGTGACAGACACCTGAAGCCCACTTGATGCAGATCACATCTTCTGGAAAGCAGCCTCTTGATTTATCACATTTGCCACGTCAAGATGGCTGATTCCCATCACAACTCCTGCCTTCCAGACTATTTAGTTTTTCTGCCAGTCAGCATTCTTAGGACACATGCAGCATGCTCCTCAGTATGCAGGGCTCCCTCACATACAAGCACAGCCCACAAGACATAATCACAATGAGCCAGAGCTCCAGCACCTAAACTTGACCATGGAACAATGAAAACACCACATAAAAATCATGGAATCAAAGCATTGTTTCTGATGGAAAGTACCTTTAAAGTCATCAAGTCCAACCATTCTCTAGTTCTACCAAATCTGGCGCTAAACCTCAGTAGCCCTCAGTACCTCATCTCTGTCTCTTTTAAACACCTGCAAGGATGGGGATTCAGCCACCTCCCTAGCAAGTCAGTTCTAGTGTTTCAGAGTCTTTTCAGTGAAGAAGCGTCTTATAATAGCCAATCTAAACCTTCTCTGGTGCAACTCAAGGCCATTTCCTCTCATCCTATCACTTGGTACTTGGGAGATAAGACTTACCCCTACCTCATTCCAACCCCCTGTCAGGCAGTTGTACGGAGTGAGGTCTCCCCTCAGCCTCCAGTTCTCCAGACTAAATAAGCTCAGTTTCATCAGCTTTCCTCATAAGACCTGTCCTTGAGTACTATTTGTCAGAGATTTGGGTCCATGAGCACTCCTTTTTCAGCAGAGCCTTGCATGCCTGCAGGAGTACATGTGCACACATCCACGTGCAACAGAACACACACTCCACATGCATAAGGAATCAGCTTAACGAGAATGAACTTTTGGGGCTTGTCTACCAAAGAAAGGTGGACAGAAAGGTGCCATGGAAAGGAGAAATCTGCAAGTAAGGTTATTTACTAAGGCACAGAGAGGCCTTCAGCTGCTGTAACCAAGGCAACTTCATCCCACCATAACAGACATTTTCCAAGTAACATTGTTTGGTCAATCGAGCCACAGTATGCAAATATGAGGGAAGCAACAGTGTGGATGAGAGAATTAAATAGTCTACAACTGTATGTGGGATTCTGGATTGTCTGCATGCCTGTAATGGGCTGTGCAAGTGGAAACACGGGAAACTGGGGAAGAGAGAGGCTGTGAATCCTAAATGCACATACAGATGAGGATGGGGAAGCCTAAATGGCAGGGAAACTCTAAACACTTGGCATCCAAGACCACTTCTACAGTTACCACATTAAGTAATTAGGAAAGGGACTTCCTGCTGCCGTCATCTACAAAGCCACGATCACACAAATATCCCTTTTAATAACCTTTGTGAAAATACAGCTACTGAAGACAGAAGTCCAGCAAGTTGCGGTGCATAGAAGTGCTCCAGCCTCAAATTTTGGCACTGTCCAGCAACAGAAAGTTTCTAGTTCCAGGTCTGCTCTGAGGGCAGAATGCCAAATTTATGAGATGTTCAAGTGACAATACGTCCTACAAGAGATTATCCTACAAATCAAAGCTCTCAGTCTTAAAATACTTCAGTTCTGGATGTTAGTTTACACTTCAAGAACTGATGTAAAACACTGTTTCGGGTTCCATAACACATTTGGCTCTTGAATCCCTTTTCTGGTTTGGTTTGTGGTTTTTTTTTTTGTTGTTGTTGATTCGGTTTCTTTCTTTTGGGTGGTTGTTGTTTTGTGGGGTTGGGGTTTTTTTTTAATCCATCAAATGCATGATGAATTTGAGACTTGGGCTAAGCAAAACCTAGTGATCAGTAAAATTAAGAGCAACTGGGCATGTGTCAAGACATCTAGCAAAAAGCAGCACTGCTCCAAGATCATAGAAATCTGCTCTGCCAAATAGCATGCACTTGGGTTTATCAAGTGCAAGTGTACAGGATATTTTAGAAGATACTTCTACAACACAGAGCAAAATGGCACATAAAAAAAGCAATGGGCTTGTTGAACAGTTTAGGGCCTTTTTTAAAGGCTCACCCACAGAGTCATCTCTGCTTCAAAGCCCCAATCTCAGAGATGTTCTGTGCCATTTTATTTTGTTACTACTCTATGTTGCCAGGTATTGTTCCTTGGTTTAATATTGCTGCCATTTCAAATTGTTTATATATACACAGCACTGCAGGAATACCAACTCTCAATCAGGTTAGCTCAACACCGATTGGCATTTATCTATTCCCTTGCAGTTTGAGTTAGCCTGCTCCATGTGGTATGAGGGATGGCTTTGTCTGCTCGTTAAGCAGGAACTAGTGTTCCAGGAGATTCCTAACTAGGTTGTGTATGCTTCAAGCTAAGGTGTAATAAGAACATAAGCATGCATAGCACATACTTTTGTGACTTCTGAGCAGCATGAAGTTAGCACCAACCTGTGGTTTGGTAATGGCCCTTTCACGGTCATTTCAAATACGCAGACACAGAGCATGGTCCATGAGTTGCTTGCACCAAACTACTGCACTGAACAACTGCACACATCCTCCCCCAGCATAGACCACAACACACATCAGGAAGGATGCAATCCTCAAAACCCTTCAGAGCACCAAAGCCACAAACATGACACTGCAGGAAGGTCAAAGTCCCAGAACAGCAAGCAGAAACACACAGTTGTGTTCTTACAACACCTATGCATGCAGCACGACCCTTAAGTCAATTTAAACCAGTCAATTGTCTGAGTAGTGCAGGAGCTTCACTCCAAGAGCCACAACCTCAACAGTGTCTCTGGGTCAGCTCACAGAATATCCCACTTGGTAATCATCCAAACAGCATGAGCTTTAACCAATCCTTCCAATCTAATTTCTGCTTTGGCTAATTTTAAAGCACATCTGAATCTTCAAGGGAGGTGGCACGCAGCTGCATAGGACTCATGCTTCCTATTATCAGGACGGAAAGTGAGCCAACACAGCTGCTCAAAATGTGAACAGTAAAACATGAACTTGAGAAAGCAAGAAGAAAAAGCCCACAGTTACTAAGCCTTCAAACTTCAGGAGATCATATGCTTTTTGTAGCCTAGGAATGGATGAGGAGCGTTGAAGGAATTTCAACACTCACAAATACAGAGTCTAGGTACTGTAATGACAAGGCAAGGGGCAATGGGTTTAAACTGCCAGGGGAGAGATCGAAACTGGATGTTAGGAGAAAGTTCTTTACAGTGAGGGTGGTGAAACTCTGGCACAGGTTGCCCAGGGAGGTTGTGGCTGCTCCCTCCCTGGAGTTGTTGAAGGCCAGGTTGGATGAGGCCTTGAGTGACCTGTACTAGTGGGAGGTGTCCCTGCCTATGACAGGGGGTTGGAACTAGATGATCTTTGAGGTCCATTCCAACCTTACCATTCTATAATTCTATTAGTACAACCATAATATAACCAGGAATTTCCAACTCCCAGACAAAAGTACCTGTAAAGTTGCTAATGCATTCACCAAAGCTACCCTAGATCAGTTTTCTATTTATAGTTACTCTGTGGGGCACTTGATCCCCTCACATTAAAATAGTACTTAAGTATAGCAGTACACCTGATGCAGTCTATGGGCACAGTGGCAGAAGGGTAAAAATCCTGCATTTCACCGTTTAGCACAAACAGCCACCAGCCACAATCCCACCAGAAAATCCTAACATGTGATTGTGCAAGAAATAGCAGAAGTCTGCACTTCCCGCAGGTTCATGCTGGGTCCCCTTTGCAGTGTTAATGGGGGAGTCACACTAACTGCTTCGAACCATGCTCCACCATCACACTTTGTTGTGCTGTGACAAGTGGCACTTGGATTCTGGAGTTTCCTCATATTGTGAGGGTAGACACAAAGTAGAAATAACCACTGCTCTAACCTGAAGGCATGTGTAAGCAAAGTGACACAGAAACAGGCATGAGGACACCCCACAACTCAGGCTATTTGAAGAACAGCAATAGTGAGCTTCCTGCTAGGAAGTACTTTTCTGACATTTCTGGCTCAGGGATTAGAGATCTTCCCTGAAGCATTATGTGAAAAATGTCTACTTTGAGTTGTCTTCTAAAAGCAGATGCCTCACAAGATTCTTGCCAATTCCGGGCTTTAAGCTGCTCTTTCTGTGCGCCACTGTGGTGACTTACCCAGCCGCAAAGCACAACTGTCAACACAAGCCTCCCTTTCACAAGGGAGTTGCTGAAGCTCCATTTTGGAGGAATGAAAGCCAGTTCCCAGGAGCTGATGTGGCAGGAGCACACTGGTTTCATCCTTAGGCCTCAGCTGACAAAACAGAGTTGGCATACGGCACTAATGAGTATGCACTGTGCTACAGCACAGTCCAAGGAGAGGTTAATGAAGATCATTTCATTCCCTTCGGGATTTCCACAGTGAGGCAAGGTTGAACAATTAGGATAAATATCTCTTGAAGTGATATCAAGCATGAATATCAGCATCTCCAAGTAGCTAACCTGTACTTGCACCTTTCAAAGTGGTTTGGGGTTTAGAGAGTTGAGGGGTTTTTTGGGGTTTTGGGTTTTTTTGCTTTACCAACACAGAACACAAAGCCTCCCTCTACCTTTACAGCAAGATAATCAATGCCTGTGCATTACTACACGGCAGGGGAGAAAAGAAACACTTTGTTTCATCTGCAAATTCCTACCATTGACTTTTTTTTAATAACCAAACTAAATCTCAGTGGTCAGTCTAGAAAAATAGCAGTATCCTCCTGTAAGTGCATTACCCTGGCATAGCCTGGCTTCCTAGCAACAAAAATTATTTCAAATACTCAGAGCAGGAAAATGTCTTCAGCAGTTAGTTGAGCATCTCAATTTCCTTGTGGTTGTGAAGCAAAGAACAATTCAAGCCAGATTCTGCTGACACAAGTTAGTCTGATGTTCCCTACATCTGCACAGAACCACAAATCTTTCTATTAGTATATAAATGATGTTTTCTGGTACAACTCTATCTACTGCTCCATGCAATGATAGTTTCTCCAGCTACATCCATACCTAACAAAATGGAAGAAGCCTCCCTAACTTCCACCCAGACTTAAAGATATGTAAACAATACCAAGTGCTCAGATATAGACATAGTATACAGAATAAAATCCACTCTAGCTCTAAAGCAGGAGAGATACGTTGCTTCTAGAACTACACATACAAGTTCTACTATCAAAAGCTGACCTTGCACAACAATGCTATTTTTTATTCCACTTACATTCTCATCTTTTTAGTAGTTGTTTGGGTTCTCTACCAGGTTGTCAGAAGAGTTGTGACTAAGATGATCTTATTCAAAATATTACAACAGTATTTTTCCTTACAGTTACCTAGTTTCTTGTATCCACCCAAAGATTGGTAGATTCTACCTTTATTTCATTCTTCTTACAGCAAGAAGTTTTGTGAGCAACTATTTCTCAGACATGACTTTTTCCCATTAGCTAGCACACAAGATGAACACAGATACAGACAGCAGTAGCACCCATACCCAGAAATACGCTACCAAAGCAGCTGTAATATGCACCTAGGTTTTAAGGAACAATACAAGACTGTCTGCAAGGTAGAGACTTGCCATTCTTGTTCTCCCAACAAGCAATTTTCCTTTAAACATCTGAAACCACAGCAGGCATAGTAGCAGCCACTTCACATCCATTACTGCCTGCTTTGAGAATCAAATTACACCAGAGGTAGGACCCACACTGCAACACTGCTTGGATACTAAGCCTTCAAACTCAACCAGTCCCTAGAAGTAGGAAGAGGGATGCAAACACACACCAGGTTGTGCATGCTGCTTCTTCCTCTGCATAAGGAGAAGACTGACCAAACAAGCAACCTGGAGTCGCTATTCACAAGATCAGATAACTCTAAAGCACCAAGTTGCCCCATACCACTAAAATGTAATCAAATTCTTGAGCATGCTTCACGCATAGTACAGATGTGGCAGGGAAAAAAATTCATCTGGCCTCTGGGAGACAGAGAATGAAATCCCTGCTCTTTGTATGTTAAGAGCATAGGGTGAACCTGCCCCTAGAGCCATCCTTTTTATCTTGTAGGGGTGGCAAATGATGAAGCCCTTAAGTGCTTTTCCTCTGCAACACATTCACCATTCCTACTGCATCTCATCAGCACAAGTTCTGCTGGGACAGTTTGTGAAACAGATATTCCAGTAGCTTATGTATGCAGTAGCTATAAATAACAAGGGTTTACCTCTGAGCTTTAGGGATTTTCCATCCCTAAACAGTACCTAGAGCAATACAAATCCTGGTAAAACACAGAAACAACTGAAGTACACATGCACCTTTATAGAAAATAGTCTTAGTGGGAAATGAACGTCTGGAAAACATTAACTCACCACAGAACCCCCACTGTCATCTCCACTAGCAAACAGTGTGGTGTCCAAGGGAAGACTTTTGCTGGTAGTTTTGGACGCAGAGAGAGATTCATTCAGGCAATCACACAAAGTGAGTAACTATCCCCAGTGTTGGGACTCGGATGCAATATAACATCTTCCATCAAGACACACAGCTAACAGTACTGCTCAGGAGGTGCTTTCAGTGCCTTGCTACTGCTGTTGAGAGACTCAGATTTATAATAAATATCAGTCAGAGGGAACACCAATTCGGCTTCTAACAGGTCACTCCATAATTTCAGAGTGAATCATCTCTCTGCATTTTATGTGCAAGCAGGATCCCACATTGCTACCAGGAGCAACAGTGAACACATGTAATGGCTCACAAGAAAAGGATGAGAATACCAATTTAACTGGAAGCAGGTATCTTGTCCACCAGCATGACAGGTTGGAGAAAGCTGTACTGAAATAAGGCAGGAGTCTTATTAAACATTCTAGACTGTCAGTTTGATTAGCACCTTTCTGTTTGTATTTGACTAGATAATTCCAGTGAATGCTTGATGTGAATATGCTTTGGGGGGTCACTATTCAACAGCAATGAAGCAGTCACAAGTCGTACCGCTAAAACCTCATTGGCTTTTCACATCAAATGTCCAAATGCACCAGTTTGGGACTTCGTATTCTTTGGACCAAAAAAAAAAATTCTTCTTTAAGACTTAAAGGTTTGATTTGTTTTTCAAAGACTGAATACTTACTTGTTATCAATGAAATGAAGAAAAATACTATTTCCTGTTAACAACATTGCAATAAATAAATATGTGTTAGAGTTATAGTGGACATCAGAACTAAGAACACCTCCAGAAAGAACAATCACGTATCTGTTGAAGTTGGATAAGACCTTTGAGAGCAAGTCCAGCTACTCAGAGGTCACAATCCCACCACTACTGCTAAGCCACTTACCACTAAACCACTGAAGGACCTAGAGGACCATCAGAATAGGTTCAAGAGCAGCCTTTTTGCAGAAAAAAAACCAACCCACCTCTCCTATTCTCTTGCTGAATTCACTGCATTTGGAGCATCAGAAGATGGCAGTGGCTCATCTACCAGCTCAACAGAATCTGGAAAAGACAGTGGCAGCTGCAGAAACCTGTAGTAAGACAGCAAGCAAAAAGCAGTGTCCTGTGGTCCGTGTATGTGTAGCAGGTTGCAAGGTCAGTGACCTGATTTTGGAGCCAGGACAGTAGTGACTTCCCTAAACTCTGCATCTACTGCTCTCTGAAAAGGACTCTCACTGAAGATTCATTTTCCATTTAAGTGAAAAAACATGCACCTCCTTTGGAAATAAAAACTGCACACATTCAGCAGCATTCACAGTTTGATGTTTATCAAGTTCTGAGAACTTTACACAATTCTCCACAGGTCTATAGAGCAACACCAGTGACTTCCATCCTCGTGTTAATGGCTTAAAACCCAACCATCCACTGCTAAGATGAAAAGCAGCTTGATTCAGGCAGTGAAGACATGAACTTCTCAGCAAGGTTAAGACACAAATCTTAAAATAGTTTCATTGCTTCAGGTTATGTTTTTTCTTAAAGATGGCTGACCACATTTCCATTCAGATTAAAAACAGGGAGAAGAACAGGAAGAAAGTAAGTCCACATAAGGACACTGCACACAGCCTTCCTTTAACACTGCCACACAGAGTGAGAACCAGTACATAAAGCCCTCAAGGGCAGACACAGAGCCACACTTTTCTGCTAATCAGCCCCAGATATCTCAACAGCTCCAGCACAGTCCTTTCATTTCTCTCAGCCTACTCGTGAGAAGCTGGAAATGAATACAATCTGGCACAAGAAGGTACTGCTGAAGTGGTAGGGGGTAAAGGCCAGTCTCTCCTTCTCACACAGCTCCAAACGCTCACTTCTAATCCTTCCTCTCAGGCAGGATTGCATTTCCACTCACTGTCACCTCTTGCCCACTGTGTCCAAGGACTTCACAGTGGGATTTCTTTACTGGTGTCCTCAGCAACTTTACATCTCAGCTGTTCCTAACTTCCCACCCTGACCATTTCAGCTTAGAAACAGCAGGCAACTTCACCACCTCATCACTACTTTTCTGTTTTACCAGTCATACCTTTTTTCTTCCAGTCTCTCCAGGTTTTCCCCGCTGACCTTTCTTACCCTTCTCTTACTCAATAGCAGACATTGAAAGGCACAAATTCTGCCTAATGAACATGAGCCAAGTCAAGAGCCAAAATTAGGAACTTTATTCTGGAAATGAGAGTCAGGAAAAACTCCCCAAGTACTCACACCCTCAGGCTACATTTCCTAGTGATATTTCTACCATAGCTGTCAGAAAGGCTGCTCTGTGCTTTACGAAGAGTCTGTTCAGCTGTACAGAAAGACCCCAGTAGTAAAATGGCTTTTTTAAATCTCAGACTCCCACAGCAGGAAAAGACTGGTAACAAATGGCAGATGACAGCTAGTTGCTGGGTGACCACCTTATATCTTAGTATAAGTGGCCTCAGTTCTTCTGGGACCATTTTCTGTCCTCCAAACTGGAGTCAAGAAGATACCACTTTGTGTCTTCATACAAATTGTACGGAGGCTGGGGAATCACTGACATGTCCAGGTCACACAGCCCTTGCTCAAGCCACATCTTCTGCATGCATTGGTCCCAGTCAAGCAAGCCTTATCTGGCCCACTTCACCACCAGGACACAGATGGATGTCTGCCTGCAGGAGATGTCAACATCAGGCCTATCACATTTCCCTTATTCTGCTTCAAATAAAGCATTCTTTTCAAGTTAAAAACTGCTGCTTCAGGGAACTCGGATATCAATTTTCTTTTCACAACAGCACACAAGCTTGCTTGGTTCCTTACCCACAGGTATTTTTTGCTTTTTAAGTTAACACAAACCAGCTTTTAAAACTCTTTTTTTTCCAAAACCCACTTCTGGTGAAGTGGCTAGACAAAAGTCTCCAGGTTTACTTATGTCAGTACAATGCTACAGAGAGGGAAGCTTGAATCTAACAGACTCTCATCTTCTTCACTCCTATCTAGCAATTAGCAGATCTAATAGTGTTTGAAACAACATCTTTTGACTGAGGCTTTCCACACCTGCATTCATCTGCAGGATGCTGCAGCACAGCTGAGTCTAATAGCTAGTGAACTTTGTTTACACAGCTCTATAGCTCTCCTGGCTCATACCTGGTTAACCCTGGCTTCAGGAACACTCAGGTTGATTCAACACACTCTTTTGCTAGCTACCACACCCTCGAGCCTCTTCCTGATGGTGCTACTGCCCTTGATTCCCCTGCTGCATAGCAGGCCGCCTTAAAAAAAAATCTTCGCGTGCAGAAGACTGCTGCCAGCTTAGCAAAAAATGGCACCAGAGTGTCACCTCCATCTTATCCTCTACAGTTTCCCTATGCATTTTAAAGACTGTTTATTTCTGCAACAGAAGTGACTGCAGGCCCTGGCCAAGGTCTTGAATGAACAGTCTCTGGCAGCCGGGACTCAAAATAAAAAGACGTGGCCTAAATACACAAGGCAGAGGATGAAAGGGGAAAGAAACATAGAGGTGTGAGGTCAACAGCAACACCACAAACAAAGCCATCCCTCCTGAGCCATGTACAAGTGTCCTAATCAGCACAGCACTCCTTTGCCTCGGGAATCACAAGCACCTCTGGACCTCCTATGTTCTGCTCAGGGAATTTACTAATTAATTTCTGTATCCCATTCTGCTACGATTTGTGTATCACCAACCCCTTCCTACCCATCACTGCAAAACAAGCACAATTCTCATTGCAAAAACACAACTCCTCCTCCTCAATCCACACAGTTTCTTTCTATAGGAACAGTGACCTGTCATCTCTGGATCATCCTCCTTCAGGAAGACTAGCATCTTTTCTGTTTCTGCTCCAGCATTTTACTGCCCCATTGTAGTTTAATAAATTCTGTATTAGCTATTGGAATACTTTATGACCAATTTAATAAGAAGAGTATTTACAACAGAATTTGTAAGTACTATTTGAAAGTTAAGGGCAAGTTTCAGATAGCTTCTGGGTTTCTACAGGTTTGAGAAACAGCATTTGCAAACAGTCCTACCTGAGACCAGTCACAGGTGGCTGAAACTCTCAGCCCCTTGCCAACAAAACCCATCCAGACTTGGGAAAAGAACAGACTGTCATCTGCTGATACCATCTTTCATCAGTATTACATTTCATGAGGTAACTCTTCACCACTTGGTGTGACCTAGCCTCTTGGGACAGGCTATGTATGTTGCTAGCATACCACTGAAGACTCATCTTTGAAGCCTCCTCCTGACTTCAAGACTCCCCCGCATGACTCCAAGAACAAAGATCCCATAACCTCTTGTATAAGCAGATGGGGGTTTTCCATGGCTCTCCATGAAAATTATCCCACAGCTAGCAGGACATATTACTTGAGGACCTGTTCTTACTTACATAGGAAAGCCCACCAGGGAAAGCTGATGTATAAGGAAGTACAGGCCAGAGAGTTGTGCCCAGAAGTGCCAGAACAAGATGCTTCCACAGTGACCAGATCTGCTTATCACAGGGTTGCTTTTTACCTCTACAGATCTGAAAAGCTTCTTAAACTTGCAGTTGTTCCTTTTTCTGAAAAACAGAAGTTGAGGAAAAAACACAACATAAACTAGAACTAATTATAATTCATTTGAGAGATTTGAAATGAGAGTATTTAATCCTTTTAGATTCATAATCCTATTTTGGAGGACAGGATGAAGCTCAGCTTTCAGAGGACAGTTTAAGAACTTCTACAGGACCTCTACCTCTATCTCTTGTTTTAAAAATTCATCTGTCTGCTTCAGCCGAGTTTTGCTACAAGGGAGTGCATTGAGTAAAAAAAAAAAAAAAAAAAAAAANAGTACATTAAATCCTGACTTACATAGCTACACTGAGAGAATCCACTTTGTTAGCATCAAGCAACCAGACACTCATTCCAGCTAACAGTATCTTATTGCAAAATAGAATTTTTGCATGACTCAAAGCTGTTTGTGCAGATTAATTCAAGTATATGATATCTCCTTCACATCTGCAAAGCCCATCTGTCTTCATAAGCTGTTAACACCATCATCCACATTAGCATTTCACACTTTCTACTCTTCTTAACTGGAAGAGCTACTACTTATTTTTGGGAGGACGATAAAGCCAGTCACCTTGATCTGTCATTTCCTTAAAGAAATAAAAAATAAAGAAAAAGAAAAGAAAAAGCAAAGCTGGAAAGATGAAGTTTAACAGTAACACCCAATCTAATTCTCAGAACTGGAAATAATCACACTGACATAGCAAACTGTACCTGCTTTAGAGCAAGTCTATCTACACAGAGCACTCACAGAGTTTTGAGGTGATTAAGAGTACCCCCCTCTTGTGCTGGCCAATACAAGTACAGTACTCCAGCTCCCCCTACGTAAATTTGAGCCCTTTACAGACTGATGGTCACATTGTTCTCAGAACAGGACAGGAGGGTGACACTGGGCAACAGGTGCCTCTCTTGCAAGCACATCACTGAATTGTAATAGGTTGTGTATGCAACGTATAGACACAGGGGTTGTGTATAACACTTGTGCTAACTGTGTTGCATGGGGTTGTTCAGCTGGAGGAGGGAAGGCTCATGGGGGATCTAATATGGCCTTCCAGTACTTGAAGGGAGCCTACAGAAAGGCTGCAGAGGAACTGTTTACCAAGGACAAAGGGCAATGGTTTGAAATTGGAGAAGAGCAGATTTAGATTGAATGTTAGGAACAAGTTCTACGCTATGAGGGAACACTGCAACAGGTTGCTCAGTGAGGTAGTTGAGGCCCCATCCCTGGAGATATTCAAGGTCAGGCACAAAAAGGCTGTGAGCAACCTTATCTAGTGGACAATGACCCTGTTCATGGCAAGGGGTTTGGACTGGATGACCTTTGGAGGTCACTTCCAACCCAAACAATTCTATGACTCTGTGACTCTACATAGATTCATCTCAACTGACTCACAGGTCTCCTATTTCATTTAAGGTCATTTTATAACTAGTTTATTCCATCTACTTTAGACAACATATACTTCATACTTAGTACTTTGTTACTCAGCTCCTCTCCTCTGCCAAAAAAAAAAAAAAAGTGTCTGCACTTCAGTATATCTACCTATAAAAACCTCTATGAGGACAACAATCATGGTACCATGGAATGGTTTGGGTTATAAAGGGACCTCTATATGTCCTCTAGTCCAACCCCCTTGCAGTCCAGGTCCATAAGAACTGTGCCAAACAACGTCACAAGGCACCTTGTCTGCACCGCAGGAGACAGACCTTGTATCAGGGCTCAGCAGGGAGAATGAAGTTAAAAGCATCTCTTCTGCAACACAGCGTATGTTGATCTTTAAAGCAGCAGCAGCTACAAACAGCCCACTCAAGTTAACTTTGTATGGAGACACAAACTTAGGTTAGCAATTTGGACTGGGCAGAATCACAGTCACCCTTCTGTTGCTAGCTGGTAGAAGCCCAATAGAGCTGCTGCAGCACAAATGCCCAGCAGCAAGATTTTCCAGTTGAAAAACGTAATTATGTGTAAGCCCTTAAGTCCCCCCAGCAGTGACATGATCTGATGGCAATCTGCAGGTTTGAGCCTCCATACCATATCCATGACCTCTTTGGTGAGATAAAAGGAAAAACACAATTACAGCTCCCAAATTTCTCACCCACCCAGCAGGCTCACATGGGGAGAGAGCATGGAGAACCACCAATCACCACCACATCCTGAGGGATCCTAGTCAGAAAGGAGAAGGACACCATACCGTCAAGCACATACACAGCACAGTTTGTCACTTTTCTGTTGAATAAAGAAGGCAGGAATCTTCGTTTAAAACCTTTTCTTTTCATTTAACTTCCTTTGGATTTTTCCTACCCTACAACACAGCCTTTGCCAAGCTTCTCTAGCCTGCTCAGGTACTCCCCAGGAAAGATGTTCTCTGGCAGTTCCTCTGCCTCTCACCTTGACTTCTGGACTTCTTAATCCTTGCAAGGAAAGCCCCTTGCTTGCAGAATTCAACATCACAGCATCTCCTACAAAACAAGCTGAGTACGTATTTGCAATATTACTTGATCTAACCATGTTTTTCACAGAATAAATTAGTACTCACTTCTGTAAAGTTTTACTTATTTTGAGTTGGAGCAACTGTAACAGCGGACTTCTACCTACAGATACCGTCTCACACCCTAGTGACCAAGTACTGAGAAAAACATTTTATGCACCAAAGTTGCTAAAACAGTCAGTTCATCTGTTGTTAAGGGGTTTCTGCAGACGTTCAGCATCATGTTCACCTGAATTATTTCTGTTCTTAAGGATGTATTTCTTGAGGATGACTTAAAGCTGCTTTGTGAACAAGAAACACACATCCCTGAATTAATTATTCTTTAACCTGAGGCTCCAACAAAGACTATGCTGTTCCACACCACAAACACCCCAGTGGTTTCCACAATTCTTACTCTCTATGGACCATAACAGATGCCAACACAGAATAAACACAAGTGAATTTGCCTACATATTTGGAATACCAAAGCAAGCAGAGTACAAAAAAGCACCATTTCAAGAAGCAATCTGAGAAATAGATAAATGGGTTAAAAGGGTAGATTCGCCCCCACAATTCAGAAGGAAACATAGTCCCCAGACTAGATGACATGAAGGGACAGCTGTAGCTGACCACAGTAACACAGCTCTCAAAGGGAAGGCAAAGAAATCTCATAAAAGCAGTATTATAGCTCTCATCTTTCTATCTTAAAACCAATAGCAGTGGTATACCAACTTCAACAGGTAAGAAATACATAGTTCTAACACTTCTTTAATACACAGCACTCCCTCACACAGAACTTTCTTTTTTCTTGGCTTAATTTAGCACTAAGGATTCAGTAACACTGTGAAAAAGAAGTTAGTCATGAGGGATTGCTTGACAGGATCACAGGTTAGGAGTCAGAAAGGACCTCTAGAGGTCATCCAGTCCGACCCTCTCTGCCAAAGTAGAATCACCTAAGGGCAGGCCACACAGGAACCTATACAGGCAGATTTTGCTTCCCCTTGAAGTTGAGTTCAAAGCTGCTGTTCTTCTGATTTCCAGTAAAGAAGGGGACATTTTGTTTTATCCCAGAAGGTGGCTCTTCTCAAATACTTATTCTCATGAGGATCTTATTGTTGTGTTACATAAAGACAGAAAGCAGGATTGCTGTAGGAGCAGAAAGACCTCAGTCTCAGGCTTGCTATCCCCCAAACATCTGCTTATCCCCATGTAAAGATTTTTGCAGAGACTGTGTTTTGTCCCCCTCTCTGTAGATAAGCAACACCTATCTTCCTTGTCCCTGATCTAGCTCTGTTTAACAGCTCTCAGCTGAGTGGACATCAATTTTCATTCCCCTTTTCAGTATGCTTAAGCTTTTGCTGTTCACAGTGCCCTGTGGGAATGCATTCTTCAATTTCACTGAGCTTTGCATTAAAAGACATATTTTGCTTGCCAGTTTTTTGTTACAATCCCAACTCTTCTCTTAAGAGAAACAAGCAATGTCCTTCCATCTCATTAAATCCAATGTCTGCAGAAGAAGCATGGATTATTGGAAAGATTGCTGCTTTTGGTGTCCAGGGGAAATTAGCAATTTTCCAAGTTTCATTCTGTGATTGAGATTCCTCTGGTGTATCTGATGAGCTGAAAAACTCAATTTATGCACAGCTTCCTTTTTTCTAAGCTTATATCCCCCCTCCTCACACTCATAATTGCTGCATCCAAGAGGCACAGCTAATATCTGGAGACCATGCACTACCCAGCACCTATCTAGACAAGGACAGCACCTGACCCAAGAGGCTACAGTGATTTTGAAGGAAGAAAACACAAGTAAACATAAGATACAATTAAACCCCATCCTGAAGCCAAACAGCATAACTGATACAGACTGACTTTTTACAGCTGTGCACCCTTGAGAAATAACTACAATCTGCAGAAACTAAATAACAGAAATTCAGTTTCAGAAGCCTTCTGTTAAAAAATTAAATATTTCTTAGGAAGAAGCAGCAAGAAGTGGCTGAACTGTCTGGCTTCTGTCTCAACACCTGTAGCTTTTTTATTATTATTAACCAGGAAACCACAAAGGATCACTATGACAATTTGTCTCCTGCTTCATAACATTCTGAAAAAACCAAGTCCTTCAGCCAATTATGTTACCACCTCTGTTTGCTTTCCTAAAGTGTGATAAACACTCATTAAAGCATCTGACTGATAGTGGTCTAATTTAAGTTTAAAAAAGGTATGCATAGTGGTCTAGTTTAAGTACAATAAAGGCACAAATCTAAACCAGAGGTTTAACTCGTAGGGTACCTTTCTACACATCAGAAGGTCTTTGATAGTGTTTGAGCCACTTTTGAAACTATAACACTTGGATTTTAATGAGCACCTGCAACAAAAGTGGCATTTTCCCCGCTAAGTTCCAAGCCCAGATGCAACTCGTATAGATTGACCTCTAAGGGCAAAAAAGCCCACGCATGGTGTACTGAAGTGTCAGAAAAACATGTCATTTTTGGAACCTGGTGACCCAAAATGGTTATTCACCAAGGACAGAAAAGTAAGAGAAAATGTGTTTTTCAAGGACAGCAGATTTGCACTTGTTTATTCTGGAAAAGATGGAATAAGGAGAGGGCATTTATGTGCCCAAAAAACAGCAGCAAATAAAGGCTGTAAGTCTGCAACTGGTGAAGCACTACTGACACCTAGTGCTACACCAGTGTTTGTTACATTCACTGCAAAAGCAACTATTTCTTCCTAATCCCCGTAAGAACTGAAAACTACATCGGACAACACTAAATGCTAAGATTTAAGAACAAAAGGTCAGGGCTTTCCTTTATGCATCTTGGCACAGACCTGAAGTACCATTATATAACTATGCTCTACAAAAGAGATGGAGTACTCATTCACCTGTTGAAATCTGTGTTTCTGCAAATTGTCTCATCTGACCTTGTTCCAGTATGAAAGATCATGAGGATAGTAGGCAGCAGCTTGCTCCTCATCCTGAACCCCTATTTTACCCCATTTGACCTTCCACAACCTCCAACAACATGAAGAAGGTGACAAAGTGCAAGGTCTGCCAGTTCCATAGCAACTGAGACCTTGACTTACGAAAAATCCATAGCATCACTCCCACTGGTGGCCACGGGGCCAGATTTCACTCCAGGACTTCAAAGTAGATCTGAACTTGGATGAATGTTGGCCTTGGTAATAAGACACACATGGGATGTGGAGACTTTTTGATGGCTGCACTTCCGTAACAGCGAACAAAGCAAAGACCTCTTGCATGTGAAAGCCTAATTACACCCTTGACACAACACTTCTCTTTACCAAGCACTTATTACATCACCAGCATCCCTACTAGCTTGCTGCCCTGCTTCTGTTGGATATGCAGTGCAAATAGCAATAAGCAACTTTCAAAGACCAAATTAGAGCTATTTTTGCTCCTCCCATGAAGGTTGCCATCCCTCAGCACAACTGGACAGAGTCTTGTAAACTTGTTTGCTTCACAATAAACTGGGATCAGTCTTTGTTCTCCCACATCCCCACAAGTCACATTCTGTCAGATTTTTGGACATGGTTTCTCCAGTTTTACCTTTGAACAGCTGTATCACTTGGTCCACAGTGACACATTATTACTCCTCCTGGAGCTTCCACATTACTACACATCATATATGTAGAGCAATATATGTTGGGAACTTCTCCAATTTCAATTGTATGTGACAGGCATACAGCTTTCTCTCAATTAGATCTGACTGAAAACATGAGAAGTCACCTCTTCACAAGCATAGGATCATAGAGTCATAGAATCAATCAAGTTGGAAGACACCTCCAAGATCATTCAGTCCAACCTATCACCCAGACCTATCCCATCAAGTGTCATGGTCTGGTTGATTGGATAGGGCTGGGTGATAGGTTGGACTGGATGATCTTGGAGGTCTCTTCCAACCTGGTTGATTCTATGGTTCTAAGATAACTAGACCATGGCAATAAGTGCCCCATTCAGTCTTTTCTTGAAGACCTCCAGGGACAGCAACTCCACCACCTCCCGGGGCAGCCCATTCCAATAGCAAATGACACTCTCTGTGAAGAACTTCCTCCTAACATCCAGCCTATACCTCCCCCAACACAACTTGAGATTGTGTCCCTTTGTTCTGTTACTGGATGCCTGGGAGAAGAAACCAACCCCCACCTGGCTACAACTTCCTTTCAAGTAGTTGTAGACAGCAATGAGGTCACCCCTGAGCCTCCTCTTTTCCAGGCATAGCCCACACTGAGGACCCACTGGGAAGGCAGGAGGTGGCATCAGTAGTGCAGGTACATAACAGGGAAGCAGAGGCAGAGGCAGATTCCACTTAGAACAGCACCTTTCAATGCCTGCCTCAAAAGCTTGCTCCTAAAACCTCTGCCCCATGAGCCACCCTCAAATGCTTACTCCCAAAACCTCTGCCCCATGAGCCTGCCTCAAAAGCTGTGGGCCTGAGCACTGTCAAGCTTCACATTTACCTCACTGGGAACCGAAACACACCCTGAGTAAAAGCCTCGCCAGTCGCGTAGTTGCTGGACTGAGGTTTACCTCCGGCACCACCACGGATGGCATCCCCCTCGACCCATACTCCTCATACATTCAACTCACAGGCAGCAGGAGGTTTTAAAACACGAAGAGCTGGATGAATTGCAATGCCAACTGCTCTGTGCACGCTGGGAATGCCAAGGAGCACCCAAAAACACCCCTCAGGGCCGGGCCTTGCCGCAAGGGCGCACTCACCGCCGCGCCGCCCGCGGCGGAGCCCAGCTCCGTGTAGCGGCTCCAGCCGCCCTCCTCCGTCCTTTGGTGGTAACGGCAATGGGTTAAGAAAACTCAAATTTGGATTTGTAGAAAGGCGGTAAAAACAGCATTAAGGAGCCTAAGGGCCCAATAGGCACAGTAAAGGGTTGGGAAAGACCATTTTTACCACAGTTTTCTCCCGGGTTTTGCCACTTCTCTCATGGCAAACCCTTTCCTCAACACGCTTTTTCTTCAAACCAAACGCAAAACAAAACAAAACCCAGTATTTTAGTGAAAACGTCTGTGGTGAAAACGAACAGTACTTTACCACGATGGTACATTTCTTATCACGAAGCATTTCTGATCTCAATCCTGTTACCCAAAATACTGGACTGCTGTTCCTCACTATGTTCAGCAGTCAACCCCGAGGCTCACACATGCTCAGAGAGACATGGGCTCAGTAGAAAAAGTATCCATGGTCCAAAAGAGTCTCTTTTCTTTCTTCAAGAAAACTGTTGACGTCACAATTTCTTGCCTTTCCTTTCAGGACTTGTCATCAACTTACCTGAGACCTACAAAGATGATCCCTTCCCAGTTGTATTCTGTGTTACCTCAAAGAAACAAGCTCGGAATGATGGCTTCTCTGTTGTGCTCTATTCTAGTTCTTAGACAGCCTACCGAGTCATGGGCTGCATCAACAGCAATGTGGGCAGCAGGGCAAGGAAAGGGATTCTGCCCCTTTACTCTGCTCTCCTCAGACCTCACCTGGAGTCCCATGTGCAGTTCTGGAGCCCCCAGCACAGGAAGGACATGGAACTGTTGGAGCAAGTCCAGAGAAGGGCCACAAAGACAATCAGAGGGCTGCAGCAGGTCTCCTATGAGGACAGAGAGAGCTCGGGCTCTGCAGCCTGGAGAAGAGAAAGCTTAGTGGAAACCTTATAGTAGCCTTCTAATATCTGAAGGGGGCCTACAGGAAGGCTGGGGAGGGACTATTTACAAGGTCTTGTCATGACAGGACAAGGGGCAATGGGTTTAAACCGGCAGAGGGGAAGATTTAAACTAGATGTCAGGAGGAAGTTCTTTACAGTGAGGGTGGTGAGGCACTGGCACAGGTTGCCCAGGGAGGTTGTGGCTGCTCCCTCCCTGGAGGGGTTGAAGGCCCGATTGGATGAGGCCTTGAGTGACCTGTACTAGTGGGAGGTGTCCCTGCCTATGGCAGGGGGTTGGAACTAGATGATCCTTGAGGTCCCTTCCAACCTTACCATTCTATTATTCTGTTTGTTTATCCACCTGTTCTATTTTATTTTCTACTTACAATTGGGATTTCTAGGCCCAGTCCAGCTCCTCACAAAGCCTCAAACACTATGAGCAACCTAATCGTTTCCCTCAATGATGAGCAAAGAAGAATCCAAAGCAGTAAGACACCTTGGAAAAACAACAGAGTGGCCCCCAAAACCAATAGTTGCTGGGCAAGCTCTCCTCACTATACCTAAACCGCTATCAATCTCCCCGGCCAGTAGCCCACAGGCAAGGAAAACCCACCAACCTCAGCTCATTGTCTGGTAACAAAGCTTTTCTTAGCGTTCCTTATCCCGCATTTGAGGCTGGGCAGTCTCTCAACAACCAAATGCCCTCTCGGAGCTTGCAAAGATGGAGACTGCAGAGCCCAGCACAACCGTTCCCGCGGTAAATGGGCGGCAAGTGCGGCCGAGCCTTTTATCCCGAAAGCGGCACACCTGTGGCGAGCAGCCCACCGCACACAGAGAGACACAGAGACACAGAGACACAGAGACACAGAGACACAGAGACACAGAGACACAGAGACACAGAGACACAGAGACACAGAGACACAGAGACACAGAGACACAGAGACACAGAGACACAGAGACACAGAGACACAGAGACACAGAGACACAGAGACACAGAGACACAGAGACACAGAGACACAGAGACACAGAGACACAGAGACACAGAGACACAGAGACACAGAGACACAGAGACACAGAGACACAGAGACACAGAGACACAGAGACACAGAGACACAGAGACACAGAGACACAGAGACACAGAGACACAGAGACACAGAGACACAGAGACACAGAGACACAGAGACACAGAGACACAGAGACACAGAGACACAGAGACACAGAGACACAGAGACACAGAGACACAGAGACACAGAGACACAGAGACACAGAGACACAGAGACACAGAGACACAGAGACACAGAGACACAGAGACACAGAGACACAGAGACACAGAGACACAGAGACACAGAGACACAGAGACACAGAGACACAGAGACACAGAGACACAGAGACACAGAGACACAGAGACACAGAGACACAGAGACACAGAGACACAGAGNAGACACAGACACACCTGAAGCGGCAGTTCCCGCCAGAGGCGGGCAAAGCCTGAGCTTAACCCCGGCGAGCTATTTAAACGCCTCAGGCGGCGTTTAACAGCGAACCAGGCCGAGCAGGAGGGGCTCTGCTGAGTCATGCGGGTGTGCTTGTGCTGTTTGTGTTGAGTGGAGCTGCCGTGGTTGCTACCTGAACGAAAACTGCTGTGAAAATGAAGGTGGTGACCTTAACAAAAGGCTCGTGCAACCAGTCACCGTTCCAGGTTAATGGCTGTAGGGAGTGCCAGAGCTCTGTGGAAGCAGCAAGTGGCAGTTCTGAGAAGTGCTGTGTTTGCTGTGCGCAGAGCGAGGTGATCACCCTTGTGGCAGAGCTGCACAAAGAGGTTGAAAGGTTGAGGGGTGTCAAGGAGGCCGAGTTGGAGGTGGAGTGGTGGAGCCAGGCCTTGCCCTCCCTGAGACTGAAATGGGGGCATCCATCTGACAGCACTCAGGATCAGAGGGGTCCTGTATCCTGCCCATGTCAGACCAGAGGCAGCAACCCTTGCCCACCTCACCCTGTCAGGTGCCACTGAAAAACAGGTCTAAGGCTGTGGTTGAGAAAGACCAGCCAAGTGAAGATGTGGAGGATAAGCAACCTACAGCAAGGGGTATGTCCACACTCAGAGAAGCCTACCAGCCCTAGCATAACATCATCCACAACAAAACAAACAAACAAGCTAACAAACAAAAAAAGGTTATAATCAAAGTTGATTTCTTTCTTAGGGGAACAGAGGGTCCAATATGTCAGGCAGACCTTTCTCATAAGGAGGTTTGCTGTCTTCCTGGATCCCAGTTTACGAACCTCGCTAGGTCAGCCCAGGCCAACCTCATGACATTCAACAAGGGCAAGTGGAAGGTCCTGCCCTTGGGTAGGCACAATCCCAAGCACAAATCCAGACTGGGTGGTGAATGGCTGAGAGCAGCCCTGAGCAAAGGGACCTGGGAGTCTGTGGTGATGAAAAGCTCAACATGAGCCTGCACTGTGAGCTCAGCCCAGACAGCAGCTGTGTGCTGGGCTGCATCAAGAGCAGTGTGGGCAGCAGGGCAAGGGAGGGGATTCTGCCCTTCGCTCTGCTCTCCTCAGACCCCATCTGGAATCCTGTGTGCAGTTCTGGAGCCCCCAGCACAGGAAGGACATGTTGGAGGAGGTCCAGAGGAGGGCCACAAAGATGATCAGAGGGTTGCAGCAGGTCTCCTATGATGACAGACTGAGAGAGTCGGGGCTTTGCAGCCTGGAGAAGAGAAGGCTTACAAGAGACCTTAGAGTAGCCTTCCAGGATCTGAAGGGGGCCTACAGGAAGGCTTGGGAGGGACTATTTACAAGGTCTTGTAATGACAGGACAAGGGGCAATGGGTTTGAACTGGCAGAGGGGAGATTGAAACTGGATGTTAGGAGGAAGTTCTTTGCAGTGAGGGTGGTGAGGCACTGGCACAGGTTGCCCAGGGAGATTGTGGCTGCTCCCTCCCTGGAGATGTTCAAGGCCAGGTTGGACCAGACCTTGAGTGATCTGTAGTAGCGGGAGGTGTCCCTGCCTATGGCAGGGGGTTGGAACTAGATGATCCTTGAGGTCCCTTCCAACCTCACCATTCTATGATTCTGTAAGAAACTTCCTAGCGTGGCACAGTCCTCAGACTGTTGCCTGTTTATCTTCCATGTAGGTGGAGAGGAGATAATGACTGATAGGGCAAAAGCAATTATAAATCTTTAGGGCCATGGGATGAGTGTTGAAAGATTCTGGGGCACAGGTCATTGTTTCTTCTGTTCTTCCAGTCACAGGCAGTGACTCTGGAATAAACAATAAAACCCAGTCACAGCTCCATGGCTGCTGTCACTACCAAAAATTTGAGTTCTTTGGCTGTGATGGCCCAGACAGCACCAAGGTTGTTGACATCAAACAGGAGACACCTTTCTGGAAGGGAAAAGAAGGTCTTTGTTCAGGAAATTGTGGGGCTGATAGACAGGGCTGTAAAGCGGGCCTGAAGAGGGACAGAGATAACATCATCAATCTTCTATGTGGTAAGGTGTGGGATGATGCACCAGAGTTGGTGGAGTGAGGGCCTAGTAAGGGCCTTCAGCCCATTGCCGTGAAGCATGCTGGGGACACAGTAGCATACCCAAAGACTCATGGAGATGAGCCAGGGACTCCTGAGGTAGCAGCAGCCAACAGGGAAAAAACAGAAGAGCATCTTAAAGAAACTAAAGGATGGTTCTCTGAAAAGCAGGCAGGGCTGACAGCCCAGCTGAAGTGCCTCTACACTTCTTACTCCACTACACCCTCTTATTCCATTAAGTCTCTGCATACCACGCTGAACATCTTGCTCACTGCTTGACAGGAAAGGATTTGGCTGGTGTTTATGGGATTTGTAATATATTCTGTAGTTCGTAAGGTTTCCTGTTTCAGGTTTTTTTGTGTTTCTTCCCCAGTTTCTGGGCTGGGATTCATGCTTTTTTCCCCAGTTTCAGTTTGCATGCAGAGGTGGTGGGAATTTTTGCAGTTTTGTCTGTTCTGTACACTGGTACTTTTTCTCCTGGTGTTGTTTGTTTGTTTTCCCTTTATGTAATCTGATATCCCTGCAACAGAGTAATAAATTATCCTTATCTCAACAGACATTTTGGTTTTCCCAGCTCCTTTCCTCCTTGCCCACCCAGAGGGGAGGATGGGAGAAGGAAAAAAGCCCTGTGTTGTAATCGGATTGCTGGGACTCAGCTGCTAGCTCAGTTAAAATGAGGACAGTCCATATTTGGCACCCAACATAGGGCACAAGCCTGACGAGCCCAAGGGTCAAGTTGAAACAATGAGAGAGAGTTTGTTCACCTTCTATTTGCTTTAATTTGCTTCCCTTCATGTTAAGGTGTTCACTTTTGTGGCTGTGTTGCTTTTGCTGGTCATGCTCCAGAAACTCTTGTGCATTTTACATACCTGCATTCCCTATGGTATCTTTTGTGGTGCTGTTTGTCACCCTTGGGAAGTGGCTTAAGGCATGAGTGGTACTGTGCTGTTTAATGGCAGATCTCATATGTTATGATTGGATTATTTCACTGGTTGTTCAGTTAAACTGGGTTATGTATGCTGTGTCATCTCACCCAAAATAAAAATCCATGTCTGCTATTTACATTTTATTGTTTTACGAAGGGTAGCCTTTTCCTTCTCTATTCCAGGGAAAGTTGTTATCCAGCACAGGACCTGACCTCATTAAATTGGTAAAAAAACACTTAAATTTGACCAGCAAAGACACAGGTCAATACTGCTTGCAAAGACTTTAGCAACCACATTTGCAGTTACAGAAGCAGGAATAAGTAAAACAATTTACATTCATATCACTCAAAAATACATCTGCTCTCAAAGGCCAAACACATCACCTACTTGAAGCTCAATTTTAGCTGTGAGAAGAAAAAACAAACCACCTGAAGCTGTGCTGAAACACTGTGCTTATAGCTCCCTCCAGTTTCTGTTGCTGCAGCCAATTTGGAAATACTGCTGCAAACACTAGCAGAGCTGTGTATCACTCCCTCTGATTTTCACCAGGAAGCAGAAGCTTTTCCCAATAATTCCCAGCTTTACTAATCCCTCTCTTTATTTACATATCAAATCCTCAAGGCTGACAGTGACTCCTTCAGCCCTGAAAAAGAAACAGGGAAAGGACATTTTGTGATGGAGAGCCCACATCAGCTTTTCACCTCATCCAATCCTCACAGATTTCCTCCAGATGGATTTTAAACAGAAATCCCCATGGTAAATGCCTTAATAAAATAAAAACTCTTTAAGCATTAGTCATCCTGATGTTTCCATCTCCATCAGGAAAGCCAAGAAAAAATCATATTTATCACAAGATTAAAAATAAATAACATGAATATTTTGCTTTAGAGCTTTTCTTTGTGTTTTACCATTTCCAAATAAACATGAGCAAGACTCTGATGAGACACCTGGAGCATGAAGGGGAGATGGGAAGGATGTGGGAAGATCTCCCCTCTGCCACACCACACATTTCTCCCACAGCACTTTCTTATTTCTATGTTGCATTTTGTGCACCATGGAGCTGCTTTCCTGAGGAACTTGTGTGTCTCACCACAATATGTACCCTGCAAAGGACTTGGTCAGAGGGGATGGCTTACCCACAGCAGGGTGTGATCAACCACTCTAAACTAATGTAAGGAACCAAAGCAGCAGATTTACCTAATCTCTTTCAGAGACTTCCAGCAGCTTTTTCCAGTAGCCTAATAAACACTAAAGAGACAGACTTCAGTACCTGCCTGGTTGCGGTCTCAGGGGCTTCTAAGGGATAGGGAGTACTGCTGGCTGCTGGCTGAGCATATGCAGCTGGATCTGAAGCAGTAGTAGGTGATGTTTCTGCCAAAACCAACAGGACTGAGCTGTCTCCTCATCCTAGCTGGGAGAGATCTGGCACTGCATACCCAGTGAAGGCAGTTACTGCCTGACAGGGTGTTCAGCTGCTTCCAGAATAATCCCAGACATCAGTATATGTGTGTACAAAGAGTGGGAACAAGCTTTGCTGTCTTCTGGGGCTGTCTGTGTCCTGGCACTGATGCAGATTGGGGCAGTGGAGAGTATTTGCCCCTTCTCTATTTAATAAAAGACACCAGGAAGGAGTGGTGGGAGGGAAAACGAGAGAATGAGAGAAGGAAAGAAAATCAGAATACTTTCTATAGTCTTATTTTTTTCTCTACAAATAGTTGCTTGATTTGGCACCTTTCTTAATGATCCTGAGTACTGTAAAACACCAGGTGGCCTGCAATTGCATTACTGCTTTTCTTCCTTTTCTAACCTTTCGGATTCTTCTAAAGTACAAGCTGCTATCCTTCCACAGTCAAGTGTTTCAGCAGCCTTGTGCCTCCATGAGCAGACCTTCCACGAGCTAGGGATAACCAACCGTGGAAGCCTTCCAAGCACCTGCTTGGTGGTGGGAGTGCGAAGTGTTTTATCTAGAGTCAGGGATCTGAAGAGATCATAAAACTTTGTCAGTTTCATTTCAAGCTCTAGGTACCTGTAGGTGAGCTGTCTTAAACTCTACTCAGTCCAGAGAAGCTGAGAATAGGTTCCTCTGACCACTCTTCCACTCCATGTACAGCTTGTTGCTACATTTAATCACGCTTGGATGCCTTGGGGAGGAAAATGTCTTCCCTCCAAGTGAGGGTAGGGCTGGGAAGCTCTCTGCAAGCTCATCTGTTGAAGCTGGTGGAGGTGGGTGTCGGGTAAGCAGGAAAAAGTCAGAAAGCCCGACAAGCTTCACTCTCTTCCCAACCTCTGTCTTTTCTCAGGAGCTCTTGTAGCCAACACTTGGGCTTTCCACATAACAAGAAAGCTTTGGTGAAGAAAAGAGAAGGCTTCGAGAAGACCTTATAGTAGCCTTCCAGTATCTGAAGGGGGCCTACAGGAAGGCTGGGGAGGGACTATTCACAAGGTCTTGTAATGACAGGACAAGGGGCAATGGGTTTAAACTGGCAGAGGGGAGATTGAGACTGGATATTAGGAGGAAGTTCTTTGCAGTGAGGGTGGTGAGACACTGGCACAGGTTGCCCAGGGAGGTTGTGTTTGCTCCCTCCCCAGAGGTGTTCAAGGCCAGGTTGAAGGAGGCCTTGAGTGACCTGTACTAGTGGGAGGTGTCCCTGTCTATGGCAGGGGGTTGGAACTCGATGATCCTTGAGACCCTTTCCAACCTTACCATTCTATGATTCTATGATTCTATGATTCAAATCTACAGCATATCACATCCCTTATACAACGTACAAAAGCAATTATTTTGTGAAATATGCTGTTCCTGACTGAGTCTGCAAATCATCTGCCAGAGGGTAAAGTACAGACCAACTTCCTGAATGAACCATCCTGGAATAAGGAGGAAAATTTATTCCAAAGCTGCTTCCAAAAGTGGCTGTGACCCAGCCCAGGTTGCTATAAAGAAAGTAAATAATTAATCCTGTTATTTCAACATCCCCCTGACTATTACACTAGTAAAGAGGGAGATTTGGGGGAAACAGCATTTTACTTCTTTTTTCCCTAAGTCAGCAAGTCAACATGATGCTCTCAGGCACTCTGGCAAGGTTTCTGGTTGGAGTCCCTGCGTACAGCAAGGCTGCAATGCCTGCTACTGGCAAAGATCACTGTCATCATGCAGAGGGAAAAGAGAAACTGTCTCAAGGAGCAGCTGGGGGCCTTTTGCTCAAACCCCTCTCTTTCTTAACCCCGGCAGCGCTGCTGGTTATAAGATCATCTCTAATCTACTTTTGAAGGCAAATTCCTTCAGAAAACTGTGATTCAGGAACTTTAACTGGAGAGATGAAAGGAAAAAGACTCAGCTAGAGAAAAATCTGGGATCTCCCTCACATCCCATCTGCAATCTGTTGCACTCCCTCTCCACCACCCCTCATTGCTTGACATCTCAGGTCAGTTTGGTTCCACCCTTCTCTTATGCAAAGGCAACAGTCTCTCCTCCTGGAGGAACTGCCATTTCCCATATTCATGCCTTCATCTTCCAGAGGGCCTATTTTTCACTTGTTATTTTGCAAAGCAAGATAAGCCTTGTAGATTTTCCTTTAAAAGCCTATGTCTATTACAAATACATAGCTGAGGCAATCACATACTGATGTTCTTAAAACCTCATTTTTAAAGAAAACTTATCAATAGTAGGACTCCAGGGAGACCTAGTACCAGCCTTCCAGTCCCTGAGGGGGGCTACAAGAAAGCTGAAGAGGGACTGTTTGCAAAGGCCTGCAGTGATAGGACGAGGGGCAATAGTTTGAAATTAGAGAAGAGCAGATTTAGATTGGATGTTAGGAACAAGTTCTGCACCGTGAGGGTGGTAGAACACTGGAACAGTTTGCCCAGGAAGGTAGTTGAGGCCTCATCCCTGGAGCTGTTCAACGTCAGGCTCCACAAGGCTCTGGGCAGCCTGGTCTAGTGGAGGATGTCCCTGCTGACTGCAGGGGGATTGGACTAGATGACCTTTGGAGGTCCCTTCCAACCCAAACCATTCTATGATTCTATGAATATTAGTCAGTTCCACATTCCACTGTGTAACAGCTTCCCTTGGGAAAACATTCCTCTTTACTATCTGTAATTAATAATTAGTCCTAAAATGATTTCCTACGAGAGCTCTATTACTTCTCTGCATCTTGTGACATAGTCCTATTAATGTATAGGGTGGTTACTCTAATGTACATTCATAAAGCCAAGAGTTATGCAGTAGTAAATGTGTCGTGGTAAGGTTTAATGGACTGTCGGTGCTGTTTTATTGGGGCAGAGCAGCTCTCTTTATTGGTGGCAGTATCTCAGCTGCTGCTGCCAAAGTAAAGAGGTGTAGATCTTCAAACACAGAGAAATTTAGGAAGGTTTTCAGCAGTCCCACACAACTTACACCATGAGTTGTCTCTGGCACAAGTTTCACAGCACCTCTAGCTCTGGTCTGCCACTGATGTGTTGGGAGAAGCAACCTGGGGATCCGGAAGGATGACCATGATCCAGCAATGTGCCTTTGTGGGGTGGATGAGAAGGGGTGTGATTAGTAGGTCAAAAGAGTTTCTCCCTCCCCTCTACTTTGCCCTGGTGAGGGTGCATCTGGAATATTATGTCCAGTTCTAGACCCCTCAGGTCAAGAAGGGCCTCAGCAAAGTGCTTATAAGAGTCCAATGCAGAGCCACAAAGCTGCTGAAAGCAGGGGAGCTTCTCTCTGCTGAAGAAAGGGAACTGTGGCTCTTCAGTTTGGAGGAGACTGAGGGGAGACCTCAGTCATGTTTATAAAGATATGAAGGGTGGGACAAAGCCCAGCTCTGCTCAGTGATGTCCAATGATAGGACAAGGGGCAGTGAGTGCAAGCTGCAGCCCAGGAAATTCCATGTTAAGGGATAAAGTTTTAACTTTGAGTTTGCTAGAGCCCTGGAAGAGGCTGCCCAGAGAGGTTGTGGAGTCTCCTTCTCTGGAGACGTTCAAAACCTCTCCAGATGCGTTCCTGTGTGACCTGCTCTAGATGATCCTGCTTTAGCAGGGGATCTTTTGAGGTCCCTTCCAACCCCTAACATCAATGGTTCTGTGAAAATACTCTCACAACTGGCTCTACAAAATTTTCACTTTATATAACCAAATCTCCACTCCAACCCATATGCCATGCAGGTTTGACAAGCATCACTCCCTCCCCAGGTAACTGCAGCATTGATTTGGGGCTGCCTTGCTTGGCAGCTAAAGATGTCACACAGCTGAAAACCAAATAGCCAGCATTTTGTGAAGGCTCCTGAAGTTTGCAGAACCAACCTCATACTGTCTGTCCCAAAGTTAAACAAGTAACAAGAAGCAAATGTCACCAACAGATGATCTTGGAGTGAAATCTGATCTGCCTGAGATGATAAAAAATGCCTTAGAGTTACTTTTAATAAAAATAATTGCAGGTAAAAAGCTAAAAGGCCCATGGGGAGTAATCATCTCTGCCATGAATTTTGCAGGTCATCTTCCAGAACCATCCCAGGCTTTCTCTTCCCATGATGGTGAGATACTAACACCCTCAGTAAAAATGGCGCCACAGCAGTGTTGTGAAGTGCAAAAGGACCTAAGAGACTTTGGGGCCTTGTCACCGAGATGGGGATCTGCAGCCAGGGAAAATGCAAACAAAGCTAAAATCCTTCCAGTCATTCTCTATGTGCGAGAAAGCTGCATGAGATGTTTGTTGTGTTTAAGATAGATAGTGCAGAATTACTGCTACATGGTTTGGAAAAAAATATGCCATTGGAGGAATTAAACACTGCCTGTTACTGTTGGCCTTAGCTCCTGGTAAAAGAAGGCCAGGGAAAGAGAAAGAGCAAACAAACAAACAAACGAAACAAAAAAAAAAAAACCTACCAACCACCAAAAAATTAAACTCTGAAGCAATTAAAGAGTCTCAAGAGGGTCAATAGAAACTCTGGAATTGGACAAGTTGAGGGCACAGTGACAAAACTGGACCAGAATTCAGGGTGCTCTCCACAAACAAACAGGGTACTTACCTTAAGGCGCTGGAGAAATATAACTGAAAGGACTTCAGGTCTGAGAAACAGGAAAAGTGTGTGCAGTGCTGAGCTGTGGCCTATGGAGGGCATCAGTGATGCTTGTGCAGATACCACCACAGCTAGGAATGGGGACTCCCCCCTGTCTGGCAGCAGCACATGAATGGCTATAAATATCTGAGGGGTGGGTGCCAAGATGAGGGTTCCAGTCTCTCTTCGGCAGTGCCCAGTGACAGGACAAAGCACAGTAGGTACAAGCTGGAACCCAGGAGGTTCCATCTCAAAACAGAGGAATACTTCTTTACTCTAAGGGTGACAGAGCCCTGTAACAGGTTGCAGAGAGAGGATGTGGAGTGTCTTTCTCTGGACACATTCAAAACCCACCTGGATGCATTCCTGTGTAACCTGCCCTAGGTGATGCTGTTTTTGTAGGGTGGTTGGACTCAATAGTCTCTGGAGGTCCCTTCCAAAGCCTAATGTTCTGTGATTCTTTGAACCAGCCTCCCACTCTGGTCACACAAGTCCCAGCATCCCCACAGGGGAAAACCAAAGCCTCATTTTTCCTGCTCTGACCCTCTCCAAAGTTCTGACGGGAGAAAGGAGACAGACATAAGAAATCAGCCATGTGGTCTAACACTGAATGCCACCGTCCCTGTTGGGTACAAAGGACATATCACAAACTAGCCCCTGGCATCACCCAGAGAAAGCAGTTGTTTTGGGAGGATGCTGAATGCCACTGCATCGGCCTCCAGACTCTCAGGGTGCTTGGCAGAACTCTGTAGTCAGGGGTGCAGCGTGCAATTGCTAACAGGATGACTCAATTTGATTAGAGGAGCAAAAGGGTCTTTGCCAAGCACTGCAAGAGGAATGCTCCTGCTGATATTCTCAAGAACTCAATTCTGATCCTAGCCCATGACACTGGCAGGCTTCACAAGCCACAAATCCTTATTTTTTGTTAAATTTCTTTTATTTCAATGCACTTTCCCTTAAGGGAAAAATCCCAGTCCCTTTTCTGCCTGGTCTTTCCCCAGCCTTCCTTTCATTGGCTGTCATTTCAGCTTGGATTTCTATACCTTGGGATTTACTTTCATTTAGACAAAGCTAACATAATTAATGACTAAAAGTGGTGCCTTCTTTTCCTGCTAGAAAAAAAGCTTTGCATTATAAAGACCTCCTGATTCAGACTCGTCATCCTGTCTGCCCTGCCAACTGCTCTGACACACAGTGCAGATGCTTTTGTGTTGGTAGGTACCAGGTGAGATGGAAGCTTTGAACATGAAAAAAAAAAGGTCAATAAAGAAGTGTAAATCAAGGGTGTGCTCAGGGCTTCTTTGTCTTCACTGCTATCCTAGAGGCACTCTGGCTTTTATAGATCAAGCAATTCACCTTTTTACTGCTCTGGAGTGAGTTTTAAGAATGTTAAAACACTACAGCTTGTAGTCTTGCTACAGGTGGCAGTCAAAGATAGAAGGGACCTCCAAATGTCATCTAGTCCAATTCCCCTGCAGTCAGCAGACATCCTCCACTAGATCAGGCTGCTCAGCCTTGTCAAACCTGACCTTGAATAGCTCTGGGGATGGGTCCTCAACTACTTCTCTGGGCAACCTGCTCCAGTGTTCCACCATCCTCATGGTGCAGATCCTGTTCCTAATATCCAATCCAAATCTGCTCTTCTGTAGTTTAAAACCATTACCCTTTGTCCTGTCACTCTGGGCCTTTGTAAACAGATCCTCCCCTGCCTTCTTGTAGGCCCCTTTCAGTTACCAGAAGGCTGCTGTTAGGTCTCCCCAGAACCTTCCCTTCTCCAGGCTGAACAACCCCAGCTCCCTCAGCCTGACCTCACAGGAGAACTACTCCAGCCCCACCAATCACCTTCATGG
Organism: Eubucco bourcierii; assembly: GCA_013396675.1. NCBI lineage: Eukaryota > Metazoa > Chordata > Aves > Piciformes > Ramphastidae > Eubucco > Eubucco bourcierii. Next base: position 137,939 of record VWZE01011721.1, read on the forward strand.
CCTTCCTTTGGCCGAGCCACAGCAAGTCCATGTCCTTCCTGTGCTAAATACTCCAGACCTAGACACAGTACTCCAAGTGAGTTCTTAGCAGAGCAGAGTGACAGAATGACTTCTCTTGATCTGCTGCTGGCCACTTTTCTTTTGATCCAGCCTAGATGAGCCATGATCAAGCCTGGCTGCTTGAAAAGGGACCTCAAAAGCTGCCAGGCATGGGAAGAACTTGATTCCAGCTGATTAAATGTCAATGTGTGGTTACTGTCAATGTGCTGAATTGTCTCAAAGACCTGACTGAGGAATGGTACAGGGGAAGCATAGCACTGGAGCCTTGTTGCCTTCTTCCCTTTTTTCTCTTTTACAATCATCTTCTCCTTTGCACAATTAGTTTGCAAAGGGCCACTGAACAAAAAGTTCCCAGTACTAAAACTGTGAGATACAAGATTTCAGAGTTGTACAACTAGTATGCTGCAAACCTTCAGGGTGCTGCAGAAGCACCTCCCACAAACCTGTGTGAACTGCTGGGCTTTAATTAGACAAAAAAAACCCAAACCATCCAGTTACATGCCTTATGGTTAGCTGTAAGGGTAATTTTGTGGTAACTTAATGGAAGGACGTGCATGGCCTGTGATTTTGGTTTCATTTAACACCACAAAGGAAAGAGAAGGGCTTGTGCAAACTACCCAGCTCTCAAGTCCCTTTATACTGCATTACATTTTTTCTCATTTGCAATGATGATTACAGCCTCGTGAAAATACATCTGTTGACTCAGACAGATTGTAACTGTTGCTTTGATTGCTCTTTTTCCACTTCAGTGCTTCTATTTCCCTCACACAGACCAGAAAACCAGGTTAACTGATAAAAACAGCTATGATACACCTCTCTTAGCTCATTTTCTAAGTCAAGTTCAGTAAAACTCTGATTTAGCAGAGAAGCAAGCAGGCAAGCTGAGACCATGTTGTCTGTTCACAAGAACATTATTTTTCTTTAGGAAGAAGGCTGCTCAATTATTAATAATTATTACTCAAGTCTGTGGTAACACCTGTGGTTTAATGAGTTATTCTAGACTTCTGCTACATTCTAAGTAGAACATTGCACTGGAAGAGGAGTCTCGTGACCAACCCAGCTGTCTATGACCCAGGGCATCACAAGGCACTTTACAAGTTACAAATATTGTCTCTTTTTCCTTTTTTATNCCCTCGCTTTTTCTCCCTTGTGTATCCCAATGAAGAATACAAAATAACACCTGGCAAGAGGATATGGAGTCCTTGAGCTTGGCAGTGCATGGCACAGGCAGAGCAGGAAGGTGATCCTCAAGTGCTGGAGAGAAAGGCAAGCAGAGCATGGTGCAACACCCTTAGCTAAGTGAGACCACAGTGTCTTTAAACAGTGTAAGACCTACCAAAAGACTGTGTGAGTCCAGATGAGAGTCTATCCAGTCCCAAGTGTCCCTGCCATTTTGGAACCCACAGAGAGAGTATTCCAGTTCTAAAAGGACCGTTGCTTTCATGGACTTAGTAGCACTGCTTGCATCAAAGAGATCCAGTACAAATTCCCAGTGGGGATTGATAGCTGCTGAACACAGTAGTGTTCTGAAATTACATCTCCTACCCACCAACTTCCGTGAGCAGGAACTGGAGAAGCCCAAGGGCATATGAATAGTCTTTTGTTTGTGAAAAGGATGCCAGTACGCCCCAGAGGAGGCACTGCTCCTGTTTCAGACTCACCACATTCCAGAACAAATGGCTTGTGTTGACCCAAGTCCAAGAAGTCCATATTTTCTTTGTAGTCGGTCCTGGTTTGCTCCTGGGTTTTCTTTCACAAAGTAATTTTGCAAAATTAGTGCTTTGGCAGACAGTATCTATTTGATAGCTTCCCATCTGCTTGCCCAATTTATGTCCACTGAATTTGCTAACAAAATAAAGTTTTTATTGCTAGCCATCTTGTCGAGCTGATATAGCTGTGGGAAAATAGGTGGCACTCGGTTCCTCCTTACACTTCATCTGCCAAAGTGTGTGCTGACACTGAGTCTTTACTGCCAGCACTGGGGGGACACAGTGCTGCAGGCTGGAGGCTGCCCTTCAGATGCACTGCACAGTACAGAGCTAGATTTATTTGCTCTGCTCAGGGCCAAAGGAAGTGTAGAGAGGACCAGAGGTAAATGTGCATTGACTGCAGATATGTTATAGTTTGTATTCTAGGTCACATTTATCCTCAAATCTTGTGGTGACTTAATCCGCAAACTGAAATAGGTTACATTTAATGGAAGGCTGAGGGAGCTGGGTCTCTTTAGCTTGGAGGAGACTGAGGGTGACCTCATTCATGTTTATAAAGATGTGAAGGGCAGTGTTGGGAGGATGGAGCCAGGCTCTGCTCAGTGATGACCAATGATAGGACAAGGGGCTATGGGTATAAGCTGGAGCAGACCAGGTTCCAGCTGAACATACGGAAAACCTTTTTCTCTGTGAGGGTACTGGAGCCCTGGAAAAGGTTGCCCACAAACACTGTGGAGTCACCTTCTCTGGAGACTTTCAAGACCTGCCTGAATGCATTCCAGTATGACTTACTCTAGGTGATCCTGCTTGGCAAGGGGGTTGGACTGGATGATCTCAGGAGGTCACATCTAAACCCTAACGTTCTATGAACCATGTGAATATATTTGCAAAGCTTTTGGTATACAAGCAAGAGAGTGCATTAAAAAACAAAACAGAGCAACAAACAAAAACCCCACGACAAACCACACTCGTCCCTGAAAAAACAAAACCAAACCCACCTCCAAACAAAAACAAACAACAAAAAAAGCCACATACAAACCAAAACCAAACCACAGAAAACAAGCAAAAATTTAAAACAAAAAACAAAAAACAAAAAAAAAAAACAACAAACAACCACTCACAAGCAAAAAACAAACCCAAACAGATTTACAGCAAAACTAGCAGGCTCTTCCTGCAAACTTTCAGAATTGGGGACCTGATCATGGATGCAAAAGGGCTTGTAATCAACAATCCACAAAGCCTCTTAAAAAAATGGGTTTTCCAGGGTATGTTTGAAGGATTTTGGCATTTCAGATACAGATGTCCTGGAAAAAGTGTATCATTTACTTGAAGGTATGGTGTAAAATAAGATTGCATTAATCTGTCCATCAGTGTAACTGCAGGCACTGTCTGCAGTTAGCTAGTAGCTACTATTAATTGGCAACTGTTCCAATATAATTAAAATCATGATGTCCACCAGTTGACCAACTTAAGCTTTCACATCTGCAAAGCAATAACTGTTGCCAACCTTAAAGCAGGCAGCAAATATCTTTGTACACAGCTCAGATGATGTCCTCTTTGAGGACAACTCACAGGATCCTGCTGTACAACCCAGAACACAAAGGAGATGTGCAGCTTGCCTGCATTTTCATCTGTGCCTTCCTTTGCTGCCCAACTACTTACACTTTGCTGAAATGCCAAGGAGGAAAATCAAGTCAGTTTTTGCACCCTTAAGCTGTAATTCTTGTAGCTTTCAATTAGGCATTAATCTTGTGGTTTGATTATTTTGGAGTGAAATGGTCATTTCCTCATTGCTCATCATAGAACCACAGAATGGTTGGGGTTGGAAGGGACCTCCAAATGTCACCTACCCTCCTTGCAGTCATCAGGGATGTCCTCCATTAGATCAGGTTGCTCATATGCTCACCTTGAATATCTCCAGGGATGGGGCCTCAACTACCTCCCTGGGCAACCTGTTGCAGTGCTCCACCAGCCCCATGCTAAAGAGCTTGTTTCTAACATCCCATCTAAACAGCTTTTTCCTCTAATTTAAAACCATTGCTCCTTGCCCTATCATTGCAGGCCTCTGCAAACAGTCCCTCTGCAGCCTTTGTGCAGGCCCCCTTCAGAGACTGCAAGGCTGCTGTTAGGTGTCCCTGGAGCCTTCTCTTCTCCAAGCTGAACAACCCCAGCTCCCTCAGCCTGTCCTTATAGGAAAGGTGCTCCAGCCCCCTGACCATTTTTGCAGCCTTCCTCTGGACCCAGTCTTTCAGAATCATGTCCTTCCTGTGCTTAGGGCTCCAGAGATGAACACAGTGCTCTAGGTGAGGTCTCACCAGAGCAAAGTGGCAGAATAACTTCTCTCTACCTGCTGGCCACATTTCCTTTGATGCAGGTCAGGATGTTATTTGGCTTCTGGGTTGCAAATGCATGTTACTGGCTCATGGCCAGCTTCTCATTCATCCACTAGCATTTCCAAGACACTGAACTGTCCCAAATGCATGAAAAATCCTTTGGGTTTTTTTTTTTCTCTCTTCTCTAGTGTCTCAGTTAAGGAAGTGCTTCATGTTTTCCATGCCTCTTTCCATTCAGAGCACTTCCTAGCAGAGAAGAAGTTTTCAGGGGAAAAACTAGGGGGCATACAACACTGACAAACAATTCACAGAATCATAGAATGGCAAGGTTGGAAGGGACCTCAAAGATCATCTAGTTCCAACCCCCTGCCATAGGCAGGGACACCTTCCACTAGTACAGGTTACTCAAGGTCTCCTCCAAACTGGCCTTGAACACCTCCAGGTAGGAAGCAGCCACAACCTCCCTGGGCAACCTGTGCCAGTGCCTCACCACCCTCACTGCAAAGAACTTCCTCCTAACATCCAGTTTCAATCTCCCCTCTGCCAGTTTAAACCCATCGCCCCTTGTCCTGTCATGGCAAGACCTTGTCAGTAGTCCCTCCCCAGTCTTCCTGTAGGCCCCCTTCAGATACTGGAAGGATACTCTAAGGTCTCCTGGAAGTCTTCTCTTCTCCAGGCTGCAGAGCCCCAACTCTCTCAGCCTGTCCTCATAATAGAGCTGCTCGAGCCCTCTGATCACCTTTGTGGCCCTTACAAAAACTCCTACATTTTGTAAAAAAACAACCAACCAATAATGTTTGGGTTTTTTGGGGGAGAGAGGTTTAAATTTGGCCTTTCTCCATTTTATAGAGGTGACTCTTGTCTACCAAACAGCAACGAATGTCAGCGTAAAAATATGGTAGCACAGCAAAAGCGGTAAATTCAAGGTGCATAGAATCACAGAATGGTTTGGGTTAGAAGGGACTTTGAAGATCATCTGGTTCCAACCCCCCTGCCATGGGCAGGGATATCTTCCACTAGATTGGGTTGCTCAAGGTCTCATCCAGCCTGGCTTTGAACACCTCCAGGGAGGTGAACTCCTGTTAGACAGAGAAAAGAGGAGTTATCAGTACAGTGTATTCCAGCAAGTTTGTTCTCATGCTCTTCCTGTATTAAAAAGAAACCAGCTATGCTTGCAAGTCGCTCACAGAAAAATTTAATGATTTACCAAATATACAGCTATGGGAATGACCCTAAACATCACGGAGCATTAGGTACAGAAGTCAGTAGACTGCACAGTACAGTGTGCTACAAAAGAAATTACATAGGAACACCACCTCCTGCAGTCCAGCAACGGCCAAAAAAGAGCAAATGACATTACAGACACAAATCAGAGAAGACTAAATAACAGCTTTAGATGCTCAACGCAAAGAAATTGAGACCGGACCAGATCAGACTAGAGATACATTCACCCATCAAGCAGAATTCCCACTGAATTCTCAGGTTTCAAACCAGTGCACAACATCAGGCATGCTTTGTATTTACCTTCCAGTACGGTTCCCAAAGTATTAAACTGCCTTTGTGCACTCTAGTTTCATTTACAGCCAGGTGCAGCACACATCATTTTTGGAAGTTACTTCATAGGTCATTTTTTCTTTTACAAAATTAAACAACTTTGAACCAATACCCATTATTCAAACTAAGGTGGTCTTGAAGTACCTTTTTTATGACCTGCTTGCTCTTGAATGTCATCTAAAACTAAATTAAACTCCACAGTCACAGGGCCTGTCTCCACTAAACAGGACTACAGTAAAAGACTCAGAGATTCACAGAATGGTTTAGGTTGGAAGGGACCTTAGAGATCATCCAGTGCCAACCTTCCTGCCATGGACAGGGACACCTTGCACTAGACCACATTGCTCAAGGTCTCATTCAACTTGGATGGGCTCAGAACACCTGCAGGGAGAGGGCATCCACACCTACGATCCAGTCTCCCACTGAAGCCTGCTCCCCACTAACTTGCCATTCCTCCTCATTCATGGGAAAGAGTGCAGAAAGGAAATTGCATGTCCACAGTCCCTGAGGCGTTTGGATGCCATTACTCAACACCTGCACTGCAAGAGCAGTTGTAGGGCATGTGCATTTTTTTTAGGAAATAAAAGCTTTACTTTAAATCATTTCACAGCAATGCTGAGGGAGATCATCTGTGGTAGCAAAACAAAGGCTGAAGGAGGCACTCAGGAGGAAAAAGTTTCCTTGGGAAAAATAATTAGGAGGGATAATCAACAGCTGATCATAACTTTAAAGGGATAATCAATAACTTCAGACAGCAGATGTATGTGGATGTGAGTCTCTTTCCTACACTTGTTAGTACTTCCTGTCATCAAGTAATACAGCAGAGACAAAAATTTGTGAAAGCCCAGGCTGTAACTGTGTCCACCTGATGTGGCCAGTCCAGTGATGCCTTTACTTCACTGCTGCTGCTGCTGTTCCATGACAAAGTGCCCATTGAAGGTCCTGCCTGATCCAGGCTTACCCAGCAGGAGCTCTCTGCAGGTGAGGAAGTTTTACTGGAGCTCTAGGTGTATAATACACTAACATCACTTCAAATGTGTGCCCTCAATTGTTTCAAGAATGTGTACACTCTCTTAATTAAACTACAGGGAATCTCTGATTTCCTAATCTAGCGAGTACTATAAGGTTATGGAAAAGAACAGTCTGATGATGCATTAGAGCAGGAAACCCCAGGAAAAAGTACAAGTTTCATCTGAACCACAACTCTAAGTGTCCAGTTTAGTTCACGAAGCAACCTGGTTAAAATAGTTTAAATAGTTCATAATGGCATAATAGCTTCCAGTGTCATCTATGCAACAAATTCCAGCCATATAAAAAAATACCATCTCTGTAAATGGTTTTGTACAAAACTTGATACAATTCAAGCTCTCATTAGATAAGTCTATATACATTTCTTGGCATCACTAGGTAGAAAGTTTTCTGAGCAGTCTATTCTCAAGGAGTACAAGAATGACAGTTTTTCTGGGAATATTCAGTTTTGGCAATTGATTCAGCTAAATCAAGCTTTTATTGCTCAGCATCTAAACCAGGCAAGGTTCATCACCGACAACAGCACTCAGACACCACCAGTCCAGGGAAGAGACTTGCTTTCAGTTTTATGGGACACAAATACCTACAACCCTTCTCCTCATTTCCATAAGGCTTTCCAAGTTACAGAATCAGAGGCTGGAAAAGACCTTTAAGATCACTGATTCCAATCCAACTACCACGACCACTGAAGTGCCACATCCACACAATGAAGACCTCCAGGGATAGTGACTCCACCACCTCCCTCAGCAGCCTGTTCCAGTGCTTCACCACTTTCTCCGTAAAGAAATTTTTCTTAAGGTCCAGTCCTGGCACAGATTCAACCCATTTCCTCTCATCCTATTAGTTGTTACTTGGGAGAAGAGACCAACACCAGTCTCACTCCAACCTTCTTTCAGATAGTTGTGCAGAGCAACTTCAGCTTTCTCTTCACCAGATTAAACCACCACAGCTCCCTCAGCTGCCTCTCATGTGACACCCTCCAAACCCCTCACCAGCCTCCTTGCTCTTCTCTGGACATGCTCCAGGACCTCAATGTCTTTCCTGTACTGCGGCACTCAGAAGTGAACATAGCACTCAAGCTGTGGCCTCAACAGGGCTGAGTACAGAAGCACATCACTTCTCTACTCCTGCTGGGCACACTGATTTTGGTACAGGCCAAGATGCCATTGGCCACCTGGGCACGCTGCTGGCTCATGTTCAGCCAGCAGTGCACCAGCATCTATTCATCACCTGTCCTCTGCTTCATACAGGGAGCACTGGGAGGGGAGAGAGATCAATGGCAATGCACACATTTAGTGACCAATGTCTCCCTCTTCATCTTCCAATTAATCCCATCACCTGTTTAATGATTTCTGTGAACACATCTCCAACTGAAATCAAGCTGATCAAATACAAGACACTAGAAACACCACATCTCAAATGTGCCAGAAGAAGGTGGACTTAACGCCTCTGTGGACTTCAATTCACATCTGGTACTGTGCCAAAAACACCTCCACAACAAAGTTTATTTGCCCATCTTGCAATTAAAGCCACTCTTCTGTCTCAGGCTACATCTTCAATTAACAGAGATACACCCAGGATAACTACAGGTTAAAAAAAAAAAAAAACAGGATAAATTATTTTATTTCTCTCTCTGGTTTTTTTTTGTTTTTTTATTCAAAATATTCTGACAGTTTAACAATATTCCAGGTGCATTACAAACACTGCCAAGGTCAACACAACAGTCAATACTTAAAGAGCATTCAAACACTGAGGATGTATAATCTGAAAGCAGAGACAGGAGAACACACTTATATTAAGAGCGTACAGATCATTTCCCAATGACTGACTCTTTTTGAGGCAGGTGTCTGATTTCTCCGGTACAAAATGGATTTAAATCCAAAAGAGATGAATTACAGAGGACAAAAACTGGGATGTGTCGGTGTTTTTCCTCCCCTATTTTCTAGAAAACATTGTGAGTTTACCACAGGAGGCCACTCACAGCCCAGACTAATTGAGCATTGACTATTTATGGGCTAAAACAACAAAACCATAACCAACTTTGTCAAAGCAAACGAAACTGCAAACTCCTAGAATATGGCTTAAATTAGTTCACAGACAGCTGGGAATACATTAACTTAATTATATGGTGCAATGGAAATACCAGGCAGAAGAAAAAAATAAAATACTTTCTCCTCCTGAGATACTTTTTTTTCCCCCCCACAGCATAAAATTTCCAACAAAATTGTTCTGCCCCCTCCTGCAAGCGTCTTTTCCCATACTTCGAAAACATGATGGTACTATCAGATTGGTTTAATTCTTCACTATTTTGGCCAATATTAGCTTTAGAGGTTAAACAATAAAGTTTCACACATAATACCCTGTTTCTTCCAATCAACCCAGCTTCTCAAACAGCAAAAAGAAAAAAGAAAAAGAAAAGTCTTCCTCTCTTTCTGATATAGAAAACAGTCAGATGGAGAACTTGCAAAGACAGGAACACAAATGAGTGCATAGTGCAGAACATCAGACAAAGAGAGCAGCAAGGCCACCATGCCACAGCATGTCCACATGTAGAAGATGCATATTTCCACTGATCAAATCCATTCTTAAAAAGTGCTATTTCGGGGGGCTTGTTTAAAGCATTAAAAGGATGGCAAGACTCCTTCTGTCCCAGCTTTTCCTATAGCTAACTATATATGCATGGTAGGACAGCCACATGCACAGCATACAGAAGACACACACCAATTTGGATACATCCTCCTGACCTCCAACATCTTGCATGAAAGCTTGAATCTTCCTTGTGAAAAAGAAGGAAGTGGGATAACTTTTAAATTACACAGCTTGCCTGTGTGTCATTAAAGGAAAATTATTGAAGAGCTGGCTTTAGCCCAAGGTGGGAGCGCCACAACTCCACTGCAACACGCGGAGGTACGTCTGGTAGCTTCAGGGCTGAAGTGGATCTTCAAAGGGTCCTTCCCCTGTATTGCTAGTTGTTTCCAGCCGGTGCTCCCCAGCAGTGGAAATGTTGAAAGGCATGTTGAAAGGCTTGTTGCAAAAAGATGAGGGGCCAAGGGCTAGAGGACATCTCTCTGTATGCTTACTCAAAAGGCTTTGTTTCCCCATTCCATCGGTTGGCTTGTAGAAGCAGTGTTGTTGCAGAAAGGCCATCCCAACAGAGGAGCCAGGCATTTCCCTCAGTCACACCACATACTCCATTAACGGACTGAGTTCATCGCCTAAACCCCAATTCCTGGAACATCTCACGTCTGCATTCTTTTACTCTTTCTCGGGACTAGCTTCTCTAGTAGTTGTGCAGTTTAAGCCTGTTAGCTATTTTACTCCAGCTTTTTCTTAGCACCTCAACACAAATTAGGTTGTAGCTTGTCTGTGGTGAGCATCGGTTCTGGACAACCACCACGAGGGGAAGTGCCCTGGGCAGGGCAGAAAGAACAGCAACATTGTCCTGGGACATTGAAAAGCACTTTCTGACAGACTGACTTCCAGGCTACACTACGGACTCAGAACAGGACTGCTCTGAGTAGGGCAAACTCCAGTTATTGAAGGACAGTAAACACGAGAGGGCAGTACTGAGGACATCAATCCTGCTCATGAAAGAGTTTTCAGTCTGCGGTCTAAAGACCTGCTAATGGAGATACGGCTCAGTGTCAAGGCTAGGTGGGCAAATGCTTCCTACGCTGAGGTCCTTAGGGAACTCAGATAACCCTTGCTTGTTGGACTCCCCGGATGTAAGCCAACCACAGATGCTTCATTCCACTAATTCACCTATTCTGCTTCATCTCAAGTATCTTCATCATCCTTTCACACTCCCTAATGAACTACCAATTATTTTCCTGAGTGAGATTATAAAAAGTTAAACCCTTCTACCAAAAGTACAAAGACAAATAAAATATAGAACAATACAAACCCAGTTATACAGCATTACAAGTGCAGAAATTCTTCATGTTGTTGCTCTTCTTTTTGTCATTGGCCCCCGATATAAAACAAAACAAAACCATAGCAAAGAATTTAGTTATCCAAAATATTTTGCAGTACTGTGATTAAATTCTTCAGACCATAAATGTAGCCCTCATCCTTCGTGTTGCTGGGAAAGACATGGGCGAAATCTATCATCCGGACTTCTACGGCTGGGGTCTCCTTCAGCTCTGCCGGCATGTGACAGAAAACCTTTTCCAGTTGGGGCAGGACGTTCCCATTCAGGTGCTCCTGCGCGATGCAGGTGCTGCTTTTCCACACATCTTGCTCCAAGGCCTCGACTTTTAATGAGAGTTGGCTGTGGGGCCTCTTGGAGTAGGCCTTTTTGTGAAGTGCGTAAAATTTGGACAAGCCTTTACTGACGGAGGCCTCTATTTTCCCATTCTCTGTAGCATTTATTACGTGAATATTATTATTGTATTCCAGTATGTCTCCACCCGACAACAGGCCTTTGGGCACTCCTCTCTTCTCTGCCAAGGTGACGTCACTCAGCCGCACGGTCATTGCCTGGCACGAGCCTTCATAAACAAACAGGAGTGAGCTTGCATAAAAGTTGAGTTGCTCCTGACCCTCAAACCACTCCAGGATCTTTTCGACCTTCCGAATGCTGGCAGCTATTGCATCTTTTCTCAAGCAGTACCCGTTGTGGAAAAACTTGGAGATGCCTGGAAGAAATGAGACACATGTGGGGATTATTTTCAACTCTGGAACATCAAAATCAAACATTCTAAATAAGGTTAGTTCTCGATTTGAAGAAACAAAGAGTTTTCACGGTTTCCTTTTACACAAATATCAACTACATCAGAAGGGAACAGAGGACCTGCTCTGATACCTTTAGTTACCTCACACCATAAAGTCAGCTGTATCATCACAGAATGGCTTAGGTTTGACTGGACCATCTACTCCAACTCCCCTGCCATGGGCAGGGACTCCTCTCAACTAGACTTGGTTTTCCAAGGCCTCATCCAACCTGGCTTTAAACACCTCCAGGGACAGGCCATCTACAACCACTCTGGGCAACCCATTCCAGAGCCTCACCACTATGGTACTGAAGAACTTTTTCCTAAGATCCCTACCCCCTTACCCTGTCTCTAGACACCCTTACAAGAAGTCCTTCTTCAGCCTTCCTGTTGGCTCCCTTCAAGTATTGGAAAGCAGCTCTAACATCCCACAAGAGTCTTTTCTTGAGGCTGAATAACCCCAGCTCCCTCAGCCTGTGCCCATCGCAGAGATGCTTCGGCCGTTGTATCATCCTTGTGGCCCTCCTCTGGACTAATTTCAACAGTTCTATGTCCTTCTTAGGATGGGGACACCAGAACTGGACACAGTATGGTGAGGTCTTCTAAGAGCAAAGGGGCAGAACCACCCCTCTTGCTTTGCTTGCCCCACTCCTCTTGATGCAGCCCAGTAGACTGCCAGCTCATGGTAAGCTTCTCACCAATCAAAACCCCAAGGCTTTTTCTCCAGGGCTCCTCTCAATCCATTCTACACCCGTAATGCTACAGACTGGGCTTGGATTGCAAACCAAACTATGCAATGCATCAATCAAACAGCAGACCAACACAGTTCCTGCTCCCCAGATCATTTTTGCAAACATCTGTGCAGTCTTGGGCAAGGACCCATTAAATTCTTCAAGGATAGACAAGCTCAAGCAGCTCCATCAGTTAGTGCCAGCTCTGTTGAGGAGTGTGTTCATGCATGTGTGCTCCTGTCCCATGGTCGGGGGCAGAGGAACAGATGTCAACTAGTAATTAGTCCAAAACAGTTATCATTAAAGAGCTGTATGATAGCAGTATTTTTATTTACGGTTAACACAGAGCAACATATTGACTGATGTCAGCAGAGACAGCCCCTTAAACTGAAAGACATGTTCATAGTAGCTTTCTAATGTAGTAGACCATCCCAGCATGGTAGGGGTCAAAAGGGACCTCTGGGGATCATCCAGACTAACCCCTCTGCTAAAACTGAGTCACCCACACCAGGTTACCCAGGATCACAGTGTCAAGGTGGGATTGGAAGCTCTCCAGAGAAGGAGACTCCACAACCTTTGGGCAACCTGCTCCAGGGCTTCAGCACCCTCACAGCAAAAAATCAAAGAATCACAGAATGTAAGGGGTTGGAAGGGACCTCCAGAATCATTGAGTCCAACAACCCCTGCCACAGCAGAATCACCTAAGGCAGGTCACACAGGAACACATCCAGATGGGTTTTGAAAGTCTCCAGACAAAGAGACTCTACAACCTCTCTGGGTAGCCTGCTCCAGGGCTCTGACTCCCTCACAAAAAAAGAAGTTTCTCCTTGTATTGAGGTTGAACCTCCTGTGTTCCAGCCTGTACCTACCCATTGGTCCTTGTCCTATCAATGGGCATCACTGAAAAGAGCCTGGCACCTTCATCTTGACACCAACCCTCAGATATTTACAGACATTGATAAGACCCCTCTCAACCTTCTCCTCTCAAGACTGAGAAGTTTCTCCTTATGTTCAGATGGTACCTCCTTTGTTGCAGTTTTTGCCTGCTGCCCCTTGTCCTGTCACTGGGCACCACTGAAAGGAGTCTATCCCCCACCCTTTAGCTGTTGATCAGCATTGATCAGATCCTCTCTCAGGCTGCTCTTCTCCAGGCTAAACAGCTCCAAGGCTCAGCCTTTCCTCCTCACAGAGATGCTGCAGTCCCCTCAGCATCTTTGTAGCCTCTGCTGGACTCTCTCCAGTAGCTGCCTGTCTTTCTCAAACTGGGGAGCCTACCACTGGACCCAGCGCTCCCTCACTACGGCAGAACAGAGAAGACAGTTAGAGATAAAAATAAACATTTTATAAAAACATTTCATACTTCTCAAACATTTCTATTTTGTTATTGCTTCAAAGCTGCAAACAAACTGAATTCTACCACTGTCACTCCCCTTAGCAGTAATAAGAGACAGGTGATGGGGAAATTCTTATAGGTTACACTGCAATTACAGTCAACTGCAAACTCACTTTAGGATCAACAGGTTGTTCAAAATATACAGGACACAGCTAAAGAGCCATCTGGTGAGAGAAGGAAAAGCCATTTTTATACTGGGAACCCACAGAACGCTTTTCCCACACAGTTCCCTAAACAAGTAAATTAATCCAAATAAATCCAAACATCTAAGAGCACTAAATTTCGACATGGGAATTCCCTTACCCTCCTTCACTGTCTCCTTTGTCAAGCTCCTCCCATAGTGCTGGTTTTGAGTCTCGTAGCTGTCGGAAGAGACGTGGTAAACCTGCAAGTAAACAAGGAGGTGATTCAGTGCTTATTTGTAACACCCAACGAACGATTCTGCAGAGCCGGGAGAGCCCTTCCAGAGGTCACCCAAACTCTGGGATGCTTCGGCCCTCGCCGCTAGCTCCAAGGTCCTTGCAGCGGTCAGCAGTGCCCTCTAGTGCTCTGCTTTGCAAAATTCTCCCTTCCCGTCGTGGGGTCTAAGCGGCAGCGTAAGACGTCCTTGTGCTGGTAAAAAAGCCACACAGTCATTAGGGGAAAGCATTTGATGGGGCACTCGCCTCCCAGACCCGTGCTAAGGCTTGAAGCACTCACACTCCCACCCATGTCACTACGGATATTGAATCAGTATGATGCAACAAGCTCAAAACTTCAATGAAATTGGCTCTCCTGAGGAACATCACTAGTTGCAGGGCTCCCACTGATCACCACCCCCCGAGCTCTGCTGTTTAGCCAGTTCTTGATCCATCTCACTGCCCATGCTTCTAACTCAGACTTCCTGATATTACCTATGAGGATGTTAAGGCAGACAGTGTCAAAAGCTTTCCTGAAGTAAAGGTAGACAACATGTACTGCTCTCCTTGCATCTACCCATTCAGTCACACCATCATGGAAGGCTATCAGGTCAGTCAGTTTCCCCTTGGTAAATCCATGTTGGCTGCTCCTGATAACTTTCTTTTCCCCATGTGCTTTTCTTTCAAATAGTCATCATGACAGCAAGTCAGTAAGAAATATTATGGTGTGACCCAGGAATGCCCACCTGAAGCTATCACTGTCGGCACAAATGAGTAAACAAATGCCAGGAGCTGAGTGAAAGCTCTGTTCCAGCACTCACAGTGGTTCATCTGCTCATGCCTGAAAGGGAGGCAACTCATTCGGGGACAGTTTTGTCCATATCAGGGCTTGTACAAGCAGAACAACTTAATTCAAGAGAGTTTTGCACAGAAACACTGTGAAATAAATTCCATAGCAGAAACCTGCCAGCCAGCCAGCCCCAAGTATAACTTGTTTATGGGAGCGCAGACAACTCTTGCAGAAGGGATGGTGTTACCAAGCAGGCAGCTGTCTCTGGCAGAAACTTTGTGCTTGGCACTTATTCAGACCACCCAACCCTGCGGCACCCACTGTGACTGCAGTGCTCTGCCCTCCCTTTATCCACCATAAAAAAGAGAGGATCCCACAAAAGGAAGGTCAGGGTGCACCGGTGAGACATCTCCTGCCCTCCCAGCCCCCTGTAGGTCACAGAAAAGTCCAGAAAAGTGAAACTTCAGCACATAAAATGTAGTGCTATCTGAGCTATAGTTAAACAAAAAAGAATTCTGTTTTCACTGCTGTGGAATTGTGTAAGACCAGCCTGAATGAGGTTCTGAGCCATCTGGTCTAGTAAGAGATGTTCCTGTCCAGGGCAGGGGTTTAGAACCAGATGATCTTTGAAGGTCCCATCCAGCTGAAGGCATTCTATGATTCTATGCATCCAAACAACAGGCACAGTATGAAAACACAGCTCCCTAACTCCTGCATCACAGAGCAGCTAGAAAAAAACACCTGAAAGGGCTCTTATTTCGACATAAAAAGACAGAAGTCATTAAATTTGGGGGCCCCAAGGATCTGAAATCACAATGTGGGGAAACTGATTGAACCCATCAGCTGTAAATTTGAAAGGGCAGTAAATATTTCTGGTTATACTAAAGAAGTAACAGCTGTCAGCCTGAGTGTTGAAGTCACTCGGTAGCAGAGACACTTCCCACTGTTAGGATTCCTGTTCCCACTGTCATAACACTTGTAGAAGCTATGGTTATCTACAGATTGCACAGAGGATGAAGATTATGATGACTACATCTAAGTTTCCACTATCCATGTCCTCATTTTAATAACATTAAATGTTCTCCTTTAGTCAGTCTAGGGGCAGCTCTCTCCACACACCAGCACTGCAGCTGACTCCTGAAGGAATAATCTTGTTTCCCAGAACCTTATCTCTTCCTGTAGGAGCTAACAGCTTTTGTGACATGGGCATTTGCTCAATAAAGCTGATTAAAATCTGCAAGCTCATTTTGTTTTCCACCAAAATGCTGGAGCAGCACTGAGCTTCTGAGCTGGGTTTCCTGTGGCGCTACCCTACCTTGGCTCATAATTTGCACAGAAACATTCCTCCCCAGACAGTTTTGGTTTAAAAACGCCCCAGCAGAGGTGTGTGTTTAGCATGAACAGTGGATGTTAACTACACAAAATGGTGGGTGACAAACTACCAAGTCCAATGCACACCCCAACAGTACAATGTATACATTTGATCAGCTTGTGAAGGGGCCAAGCCTTGAACACCCCTGGCTGCCACTGGGCTTGGCTACAGACAATGGCATTGGAGAGCATGCAGCTAACCATGAAAGTATTCTCTGTGGTAGCCAAGAGCTGTCTTTTAATACTGCTTCAAGCCTTTTTCTCAGTTGCAAGGAAGGGACTATTTGAAACATTCCCACAAACCATAATCCTAATACATTAAGCCTCACATAGAAAGCAGAAGAACAGAAAAACAGGTCTGAACAGAACTCATCTTTCTCCACTTCTTGCTTCACCCTCGCCTACCCCCCTACCGAACTGCATGATCGCTCTGCTGCAGTGACAGAAGACTTAACTTACCTTCCTAGCCTATGTACTTCTTATTGTGCTCTGTTCCCACTGTAACCACCACTGATCTGCTACTAACCCTTCCCAAAAAGATATTTGCCTTTGAAGCAACCTTTTTGTGTATCCTTGTTGCTGCCTGTACTGGTCCACTGCTGTCAACACAATGACAAGTCAAATAAGTCAAACCTGTAACCTTAACAATAGCCAGGAAATGAGGAGACAGGAAAATCTCCCTCTCCATCCACCTGCCACAGCCTGTTCTGTGTTTGCTCTGTATTCACCCAGAGTTTCACTGTAGAATGCAAGGCAAAGAAAACTCCTGCTGTGATCTGCAAAACTGCCTTGGAGAAACCTCCTGCCTCATCAGGGAGTTTTATACCTTCCGACTATGCAAGATCAGAGCTGCTTTGGCTGACACTGCAGGTGGTCCTTATGCCTCCAAGCAGCTCCCATTTGGTGAGGTGTCTGCAAAAACACAACTGGAATGCAGCATGCTAAGAAGGCTGGAGTTTTAATTAGTAGTAGTAGGGACTCTGTGTGGGCAGCACATAAAAAATTAGATCACAAAATCATTATAGAATGACTTAGGTTAGAAGGGACCTTAGAGATCATCTACTCCAACCCCCTGCCATAGGCAGGGACATCTCTCAACTAGGTTTGGCTGCTCAAGGTCTCATCCAATCCAGCCTTAAACATCTCCAGGAAGGCATCCACAATCACTCTGGGCAACCTATGAGGGTGGTGAGACTGGGATACTGAAGAACTTCCTCCTAAGATCCAGTCTAAACCTACTCTCCCTCAGCTTAAAACCACCCTTGTCTTGTTGCTATGAAAGGTCCCACTCCAGCTTTCCTATAGGCTCCCCTCAGATATTGGAAGGCAGCTCTAGGGTCCCCATGGAGTCTCCTCCAGGCTGAACAACCCCAGTTCCCTCAGCCTATCCTCATAGCAAATCCAGATTGTTGAAGGAAATTATCTTCAGACTTTTTCAACCTGTACTTGGCCTTTGTTCCCCCACAAGGTGTTAAGTTATTGTTGCTTGCATACACATTCAGGTTCTTGTACCCCTTCTCCAATTTTATTCATCTGATATTCCAGAACTGAAAGAAACCTTGAGTTGGAATAAAGAGTCGGTTCAGTGCGCTCTTTAAACCCTTCCAAGGCCTTAACAGTGAGCGAGATACATAGCTTTGAAACCTTGCGACAACAGCTTTAATACATGAAGCTGAAGACTGGAGTGAGGAAAACCAATATCCAGTGTTATGTAATGTTATTTACAGTCACTCCATGGGAAAGGTAGAAAAATGCACCCACTGTTCAAATACTCATCTGCAGCAACTCCCCACCTTCCATAATTCATCATTCAAACACATATGAAGAGTAGCCTGTTTGGTTTGAGAACACAAGTTAAGAACTCCATGAAATGTTCTGCAGAGCTCTTTTCCATCTGCAGAAGCATTAACTGACCCAGAACTGAGGGGAAACCCTGTTTTTACTAAGTCTTTGCCTGAGAAATAACTTCCCATGGAGCTCCCAGTGCCAGTCCCTGTTCTCCCGCATGCCCGTTCAGGCCAGCCTGGCAGCTGCTCTTCTACACAAGGACACAGAGATCAGAGATACATGCTTTGATGCAGAGATATTCAGACTTCAAAGGGCTGAGATGTTCATCCCTTGTATTTTTCCATAAATATACTTAATGGCTACCCCTATTTCACACTCAGGCAGGTAAGTGCAAGCCAGTTCATAAATATATCACAGAGTTTTCTGTTTACATCAGGGCACCTCTGTGCTCCTACCTGGCACCTGAAGGTCAGTACTCAGCCTGTTGCCAAAATAGAGCCAGGCCTGAGGTGGCTGAAAGCAAGCAGCACGCTTGCTAACCTGAGGACATCCAACATCACCATCAGTCCAACACCTCTGAAGAAGGCAACACCAGCATCAGGCCAAGACCCTCATCCACATTTGGGTCCCACCTTTTGTCTCGACCTCACACTGTCCCTCTATCAATGCACAGGTTTCCATGTCTGAAGGACTTAGGTTTCTCTGCATTCCTGCCATCTCCCAGAGGCTGATCCTGCACATTAAGTTTTAACAAGCTTCCTTTTTCCTGTTCCCAAAAGGACTTGAAAAATACCAAAGAGAAAAACTTTTTCAAATCCATTCTCTTCTCTGACGCTACTGTTTTATAGTGCTGCTGTAACACTACTATTGTTGAGAATTTAGCTAAACCCATTTAGCTAAACACATTCTCTGGAGAAAAGAGGAAAAAAGAGGTCATCTCTCACCTCATCCATCATCAGCTTCCTCCTAACAGATCTTATCAGCCATAAGGACACCATCAGACCAGCTGTCATACCGATGATGAGTCTTTCGCGGAAAGAAAAACTGGTGGAAAAAACCCACTAAGGTGCCCATCTGCTAAGACTTGCTCAAGAGGATGAGAGAGGAGCTCCTGAACTCTACAAATGAAGTACACCTGGAACCACATAACCTTCCATCCACTAGCTGATGCCAGGCTCCCAGGAATTGTTGCTTTCAGTTCTGCAGCATGGATTCAGCACAATCAGACTGAAAAACGGATGAGCTATGGGAGCTAGGGAGTAACAGTGGAAAAATAGAAAAGCAGAGGTGGTGGTGCAAGGGGGTGACAGAATCACAGAACACTACGGGTTGGAAAGGACTTCCAGAGATCATCCAGTCCAACCCCCCCTGCCAAAGCAGGACTACTCAGGGCAGGTCACACAGGATCCAGGTAGGTTTTGAAAGGAGCCCACAACCTTTTCAGGCAGCCTACTCCAGGGCTCCAGCACCCTCAGAGTGAAAATGTTTTTTCTCATGTCGAGGTGGAATTTCCTGTGACTGAGTTTACATCCATTGCCCCTCGTCCTGTCACTGAGTATCACTGAAAAGAGATTGGTCCCATCTTCCTGACAGCCACCCTTCAGATATTTGTAGACATAGATAAGGTCCCCTCGCAGTCTTCACTTCTCCATACTAAGCACCCTCAGGTCTCTCTGCCCCTCCTCATAAGAGGAGTCCACTAATCATCATCATAGCTCCCCACTGAACTCTCCTCAGAAGTTCCCTGTCCCTCGTGAACTGGGGAGCCCAGAACTTTACACAGCATTCCAGGTGTGTAGAGAGAATCCAGCCAGAGCTTTGGGTCACTGCTCATTTCAACCCTGCAGACATCTTGCTTGTTTGGAAGGTCAGTTGCTTTTCCTCACATTTCTGTGGTCTGAGTTTCTTAAGTTTCATGTGGGGGGTGTTAGTTTCTGTTTTGTCTTCCTGCTTCCTTAAAGATAAAAGCTTGAATTGGACTTAACAAATTGTGTCAGAGGAGGTTTAGGTTAGGTATTACGAAAAATTCTTTCCTGAAAATGGTCAGGCATTGGAACAGGCTGCCCAGGGAGGTGGTGGAGTCACCATCCCTAAGAAACGTGTGGACATCACCCTCTGGTACATAGTTTAATGGCTACAGTGGTCTTGGACTGATGGTTAATTTTATAATCTTACAGGGCTTTTCTAACTGAAACAGTTCTATGATTCCATGAAAAAAACCAAACAGTTCTGGGGTTTTTTTGTTGAGGAAGAACACGAACATTAGATGCAGGATTTAACAGCTTTACTATTCCTCCCTTCCTGAACCTTGTTATTAACACATCAGAGCTCATGAAAATTACTAGATAGTAGAAGAGGTTCCTAAAGAGCTCATAAAATGTCCTCAAATGCAGTCATTTTAAAAACATCCTGTGGGAACATGTGCTATAAATTAGGAAACTCTCTCGTACAGACAGCTTTGAGGAGGTATCTGTATTACCGTGTGTGAGAGATGATAGGTACCAACGATAACAGCAAAGGACAGATGGGACTGGTGAGGTTACCTAATCACCAGTTTGCGAGTTAAATGTGCCTTCCACAAACATTATGGATGATGTGAGACTCCAGTCAAAATCTTCTGGAAGAAAAAGAAAACCTGCAGAAATCAGGATTCTGGATTGTGGACCAGAAATGTGGATTCTGGATGGACTGAGAATCCAAAATGATATCACAAGCCACACATTCCGCATGCATTCAACAGCACATAAACCACAAAGACGCTCAGAGGGCTGGAGCAGCTCTCCTATGAGGACAGACTGAGAGAGTTGGGGCTCTGCAGCCTGGAGAAGAGAAGGCTTCCAGGAGACCTTAGAGTAGCCTTCCAGGATCTGAAGGGGGCCTAGAGGAAGGGTGGGGAAGAACTATTGACAAGGTCTTGCCATGACAGGACAAGGGGCAATGAGTTTGAACTGGCAGAGGGGAGATTTAGACTGGATGTTAGGAGGAAGCTGTTTGCAGTGAGGGTGGTGAGGCACTGGCACAGGTTGCCCAGGGAGGTTGTGGCTGCTCCCTGCCTGGAGGTGTTCAAGGCCAGGTTGGAGGAGGCCTTGAGTGACCTGTACTAGTGGGAGGTGTCCCTGCCTATGGCAGGGGGTTGGAACTTGATGATCCTTGAGGTCCCTTCCAACATTACCATTCTATGATTCTATAAAATGCTCTATTTTTAGACTACTACAAATGTATTTCTTATATATTTCTATGTCTCCTACTGAACCCATATTGCAACTTATATTTTTGCTGTTGGAACTGCACATTAGTTATCCAGCTTATATTTAAACCCTCACTAGTGTCACAGCAAATCTATGTCCTCATCTGATACCTCTCCACTAAGTGTGAAATTGGATTTTCAACGCAAGTTATTGAAATTAGGGTATTTTCTGTGTGCATTTCCATGCATTTATCCTGTCTGTTCAGTGCATTAAGATGAATACAGATGAATACATGCAGAAAGCTAGAGCTATGTACATAAATCAAAGCACTGCCAGGTAGGACTGGCTTCTTTTAAGGACAAACAGTACCACAAAAATGACTGGGGCGGGGAGGGGGCCTGAAGCACCTCTCCTAAGAGGACAGGCTGAGGGAGCTGTGGTTGTTCAGCCTGGAGAACAGAAGGCTCCAGGGAGACCTAATAGTAGCCTGCCAGTACTTGAAGTGGCCTACAAGAAGGCTGCAGAGCGACTGTTTGCTAAGGCCTGCAGTGATAGGATATGGGGCAATGGTTTGAAATTAGAGAAGAGTAGATTTAGATTGGCTGTTAGGGACAAGTTCTGCACCATGAAGGTTGTGGATCACTGTAACAGGTTGCCCAGGGAGATAGTTGAGACCCTGGGTCCCTGGAGATACTCAAGGTCAGGCTTGACAAGCCTGTCAGCAACCTGATCTAGTGGAGGATGTTTCTGCTGTCTGCAGGGGGGTTGGACTAGATGACTTTTTGAGGTCTCTTCCAACCCAAACTATTCTATGATGTTCTAATTCTACATACAAACAGATCATTGCTTATTTACCAGTGCATAATAAAAGCTGTGTCAATGACTTTGGCAGTAAAAATAAATTTGGGACTAAAAAACAACCCCCAAAGGGTTTTGTTTTTATCACCTCATAACAGTTTTTATGATGTCTGCTTTTAAAATAGAGATAATTGCATTTTCTCTTCTTCCTGGCTCCTCTAAAATAGACACTTATTAAGCAAGCCCACCTCCAGCTTAAAAATAACACAGAATGGAGATAAAAAACAAATCCCTCCACTTTCTGAATGATATTACACCATGTAAAATGGGCTGCATCAAAAGCAGTGTGACCAGCAGGACGAGGGAGGTGATTCTTCCCCTCTTTTCTGCTCCTGTGAGACTCCACATGGAGTTCTGCATCCAGTTCTGGTGCCCCCCCAGCACAAGAGGGACATGGAACTGCTGGAGTTGGTGCAGAGAGGGCCACAAAGATGGTAAGAGGGCTAGAGAGTCTTACCTGTCAGGACAGGCTGACAGAGTTGGGTATGTTCAGGTTGGAAAAAAAGAGGGCTCAGGGGAGACCTTAGAGCAGTCTTCCAGTACCTGAAGTGGGCTATAAGAAACCCAGAAAGGGACTTTACAAGGGCTTGTAGTGATAGGAGAAGAGAGAATGGACTGAAGCTTGAGGAGGGCAGATTTAGACTGGAGACTAGGAAGAAATTCTTTATAGTGAGGGTGGTGAGACACTGGCACAGGTTGCCCAGGGAGGCTGTGGATGCCACCTCCGTGAAGGTGTTCAAGGCCAGGCTGGATGAGCCCTTGAGCAATCTGGACTAGTGGGAAGAGTCTCTGGCCATGGCAGGGGGGTTAGAACCAGATGCCTTTAAGGTGCCTTCCAACTTCAGCTTTTCTATGAATAAATCTGTGAATCTACATTTTGCAATGACTATTAGCAAGTCAGGTGCTAGAGGCAGAAAATGCCTGTAAAGGAGAGTGCTGTACTTTGTGGGTAGAGTCCTGCACAAATAAAGCCATCAGAAAGGCAGAGAGCACCTCATAATCAAGAGGTGGCAAGCTGAGCAGAGAAAATGCCCTCTAAATTTAGGTTTTGCTAAATGTTGTGAGGGGAGGAGGAACCTTTTGAATTCTCTTTGGAAAATAACTTGCAACATTCAATTTGGTAGCAAAGGCACAAAACAAATCTCATCTAGTTAAACACCAGATGGGAAACTGCAATGCTTGGTGGGGACCATCATTATACATACAGCTTCAATTAGGGAATCCAAAGGATTTCTGCCACAGGATGGAGGTACCAATAAATGACAACGTTAGGAACAATAGACCCAATTAAGAATACCATGGAAGCAAGCTCTCATTCCTCTTGTCATGGAACAAAGGACGTGAAGTACATAGTTTTACAGAGGAGATAAGAAAGGTTATGTAATGCCCTAAGCCAAATCCAAAGCTGTAATCTCCAGCCTTCCCTCTCCATCTCAACTGTTTCACTGCTTTTTTGACTCCACTCCCACAGCCTTTCTCATAGGCTTATATAATTACTACTCATGACCACTATAATTTCTAGTTGTAAATGCTTATCTCAAGACAGAGTTAAGGCTGAGAGCTTAGGCAATTAAGTACAAAACATTAAGGATATATGAGAATTATTTCAAACAATGGAGCAATCTGTGTGCTGTTGCTATCTAGCAGGAAAGGGGAAGCTTATCAGAGTCTTGATGTGGAGCTGGAGAAGCTCTGACTTTGGGAATGCAAGAAGGAAAAAAAAAATCTCACATCAAAAACGAAATCATTCCTCTGCCAATCACAGAAAAAAAAATCCTTTAAATGTATCAGGAATTCATTACTGACAGCAACACCTTGCTGTGACTGATCTATCAGTGCTCTATACAGCTTTTCTTCACTGTGAAGATTTAGAGCAGCCAATACACAAATATTCAGTGTTCATTTTTCTCCTCACCTAAGATAAAGAGTCACAGAGTTAGTGTGGACAGCTGCAGGGCCTTGTCCCTCTCAGACTAACCTTCACCTGACAGGTGTTCCTTGAACATGCAAGCATCAAAGAGGTTTTCTTCTGGTGGAAAGCTGTTTGAAATGCAGACCACAAGCAGCTATTTATAGCTACAAGCCTTACCTCTGACAGCTAACTTACTCTTCCCTAAAACATTACACAGAAATTATTTTTATATAAGAAGGAGAAAAAAAAGATAAAAAAAGGCAGACGAAAGGTTTAGAATCATAGAATGGTAAGGTTGGAAGGGACCTCAAAGATCATCTAGTTCCAACCCCCTGCCATAGGCAGGGACACCTCCCACTAGTACAGGTCACTCAAGGCCTCCTCCAGCCTGGCCTTGAACACCTCCAGGGAGAGAGCAGCCACAGCCTCCCTGGGCAACCTGTGCCAGTGCCTCACCACCCTCACTGCAAACAGCTTCCTCCTAACATCCAGTCTAAATCTTCCCTCTGCCAGTTTAAACCCATTGCCCCTCATCCTGTCACTGCAAGACCTTGTGAATAGTCCCTCCTCAGCCTTCCTGCAGGCCCTCCCCTTCAGATCCTGGAAGGCTACTCTAAGGTCTCCTGGAAGCCTTCTCTTCTTCAGGCTGCAGAGCCCCAACTCTCTCAGTCTGTCCTCATAGGAGAGCTGCTCCAGACCTCTGATCAGCTCTACTATGAGGACAAACAAAGAGTTTAGAGAGGATACAGCAGGTTATTAAATCACTATAAAGACTGGTTTGGTACTGAATCATAGAATGGTTTGGGTTGGAAGTGACCTCAAAAAGTCATCTAGTCCAACCCCCTGCAGTCGTCGTGGACTTCCTCCACTAGATCAGGTTTCTGACAGGCTTGTCAAGCCTGACCTTGAACAGCTCCAGGGATGGGGCCTCAACTATCTCCCTGGGCAACCTGTTGCAGTGTCTCATCACCCTCAAGGTGCAGAACTTGTTCCTAACATCCAACCTAAATCTGCTCGTCTCAAATTTCAAACCATTGCCCTTTGTCCTATCACTGCAGCCCTTTGCTAACAGTCCCTCTGCAGCCTTCTTGTAGGGAGGCCCTTCAAGTACTGACAGGCTGCTTATTAGGTCTCCCTGGAGCCTTCCCTTCTCCAGGTTAAACAACACCAGCTCCCTCAGCCTGTCCTCTTAGGAGAGGTGCTCCAGCCTCTCTGATCATTTTGTGGCCTGTTTCTGTTATAAAAGTAAAAAAAAATACTTTGATAATCTGAAGTATCTACTACGTCAGAAGCATTAATTGCAATTGCCTTCAGTTTTCAAGGACTACTGTCTGTCCAGCCCCCCTCTTGTATACACATACCAAACCCAGGCTGCAAACTCCCAGAAGGGACAGGATCAAGCCAAACACTTGTGAACAAGAGCAGAGTGTTTTGGAACATATTTCACACAGCAGTTGATACCAGCACTACCAACGTATTCAGATAGCTTTTTATTTACACAAAGCTCAAGAGGGTTGTCACTTGCTGGTAAAAGTAACAGTTGGATCTGGTGTGGGACAACAGGTCAGAACAGAAGTTGGATTTGAAAACAAAACAAGTTCTTACCCTCATGCCAAGTACCAAAAAGCCAATCTCTTCCATCAGTGGGTACTTGCTGACCTGCTGCTGTATCTTCTCAGCTGAAGCATACGGATCATAACTTTTCTGACCTATTTTTACATCCATTATGCAAGGCTTATTAAACTTACGGGTCACATCTTCCAGTTTTAGATAGGTATCTGTTGAAAAGACAAAACTTCCATAAACAGCAGGTCAAAGCAAAATCATTATGTACTTTCTGCTAGGCTTCTGTGGAGGAAAGAGAATAGTATAAAGCTTTAATATCATGTGAGTTCTTTAAGAGTTGATTTTGTCTCTGAGCACAGACTACAGCGTGGCCACCGACACCCCCAAATTCTGCTGGCGTTAAATTGGAAGTGTCATACTGTTTAGAAAACTGTATACAATTAAAGTGTGCTAAACTAGCGCTCATATCCCAATTATTGCCCAGATGACATTCATGAGGAGCTTTTATTAAGCCATTAGCATACTTCAAACGGCATTAATAAGCACACAGAAATGCAGGTTACTCAAGGGCTGCTTTTGCAATGGAGACGGCATTTTCTTTCTCTGTGTGAAAGGGCGGAAATTAAACCAGCAGTTTTTCTTTGTGTCACTTTAAAACCGAAATTAACATTTCAGAGTTCTACCCTGCAGGGGACAAAATGCATCTCATTTTTCTTCTTTTTATCCCACTCCCATCTGTACTCATTTCTCATGGGGAAAGCACTCCTCAAATCCTAGGCTGCCTTTCATTCACTTCCAAAATTCCCTTCGAGGGGTGGCTGGACTGAAAAACCCCAAGCCCCCGGAGCACCTAGAGACTGAACAGACTATCTAAAACCTAGTCAAACTGGTTCATGCTTTTTTCCAGCAGAGGTCAGAGATTATTACCAACATGATCTACAGCACTGATTGTCATAAGACAGCAAGGAAACAAACTCCAGGAGCTGCCTGAATTGCAGACAGCTCTGCCTGCAGGAAGCTTGCAGTGATCTGCAGAAGGACACTACGTGCACCAAGACAACACAGAGTTTGACACACATCTCATTCTTCACATCAGCTTCTGCAAGTGCACCTGTTATCAGTCACAAACTTCACACTAAAGTTTGCTTTTCTTTCAGGCACAGTTGTTCATGAGTATTTCTTTGGCTTTAATGCAATCTGAATACACAAACCCATTGTATTATTCCCCATTTCTACTGCATGATCTAAAACTGGCCTGCCAGAGAAAGCAAAAACAGGTCAAGTTTGAAGAGAAACAAAGGCCAAAGTGTCTTGTTTTGATAGCTCTACAGACAGGTAACAAAACCAGTTAGAGAGTCAAGAGAAAGGGAACTAACAATGTTCCAGTTAATAAGTAGAAACACAAACGAAAGGAACTTTAATTATTTTAATAAGTCCTACTTAGAGCTTCACTTTTTACACCATCATGATCAAATGTCCCAATACCCCAAAGTCTGTATGTATCAATCTGAAAGAAGTTGGATTTAATCCTTAGATGCCTACTGTTATTAATCTAAAGACATTCCCAGGAAAGCCTGGCAATCCAATACACTACTTAAAAAAAACCCCAGTCCTCTGCTAGCTCACTCTATCAGCTGACACACTTTCCACATCCTTTGACTACAGCAACAAGAGCTTCATTATAGAATAGTGTACTGGTTTGAGGCTAATTGGAATATTTTAATAGAGAAAATTACACTATAGGCTGTGAAAGGAAAACATTATGATGTCTACTTCACTCATACGCTTGCTAAGAAATTGTTTGGGAACAATAACCAAAACAATAGATAAGTCAGTCTCTCTCTGTCGCTTGCTGGAGCAGGGGCTGCTGGGGCGATCTAGCAGCTTCTGGGGTCTGACTCCTCTGCTGATTAATCCTCACTAACCACTTTTCTTCTAACCCCCCCTCCTAAGTTATCTTGCGCGTAAGGCAAACCTTTGGGGTAAGGTACAGGGGCGGGGAGAAGGTGGAAGGGTGGTTGGGAGCCCCTCCTGGGGTCTCCGATTTCTGGGAGGGGAGTTGTGTTGCTGTATTACCTTTTACTTGTATATTTCTGTAAATATTCTGTATATAGCGTATATATCTGCTTGTACATTGTGCTGAGCTGTAAATATAGCTTCATCATTTAACTTCCAGCCGACTGAGTGCTAGTCTGGGTCATTTTACAAAGTGTGGGGGGCAAGGAACTCCCAAACCTTCACATACAGCTCACCCATAACCCAAGTCTGTTATCTGCAACTGCAGGGATATCCATGCTAAAATACCTCATACTTAAGTTTGAGAAACCACAGGTAGCAAACATACTTAGTATTTACTCACCAGATATCCCCTAAGGATAAGTGAAACAAATACTTTCCATAACCAAGAACTACCACCTGATCTGCAGGTACCACTTTCCCCATTCACAGAATCACAAAATGTCAGAGGCTTGAAGAGACCTTGAAAGATCATCTAGTCCAAACCCCTGCCAGAGCAGGATCACCTGTACCAGGATATGGTTATGCTTGAAAGATTCAGAGTGCCATAGAGATGATCAGAGGGTTGCAACACCTCTCCCATGAAGACAAGTTGAGAGAATTTGGGTTGTTCAGTCTGGAGAAGAGAAGACTCCACAGAGACCTTCGAGATGCATTTCAGCACGTGAAGGGGACCTACAGGAAGGCTATGGACAGACTGTTTAGAAGGGCCTGTAGTGGTAGGACAAGAGGCAACGTTTTGAAACTGGAGCAGGGTAGATTTAGGTCAGACATCAGGACGAAAGTTCTTCACTATGAGACTGGTGAAATGCTGGAACAGGTTGCCCAGGGATGTGGTTGAGACCCTGTCTCTGGAGACATTCAAGATCAGACCTGATGTGGCCCTGGGCAGCCTGACCTAGTTAGAGGTGTCCTTGCTGACTGCAGGGAGGTTGGACAAGATGATATTTGAGGGTCCCTTCCAACCCAATGAAATCCATGAATCTGTTATTCAGTCAGTTATTGACACAGCTTTAGCAGGGGTTTGGGGGACCACTGCTGAATCCTGTATAATATAAACACATATAACTGGTTATAGCCTGTATGTAACTTATTAGCTATGTGTTACTAAGACAACAACTGCAAAACTCTTCAGTGTCATCCTTGACATCTACCCTTTTTGCCTGTTACAGGTATCACTGTTTAACAGCAGATTTGTGTCATCACTTAAAAACATTACAGAAAACAACAACTAGATGAAATTCAAGGTTTTCAGTACTTAGTTCTCAAAAGCACTGAGACAGAGGTATGCCATGGGAGGAGGGAAGAAAAAAAAGTAACATAAAAACATTGCAGGAAATGGTTGCAGTCCTTCACCACCAACTCCTAACTGCTTTGTAATATATTGTGAGCACCTCTGGACTCAAGCTATACAAAAATTATAGAAACTGCAAGATGCCACAAACTGCACGAATTATTTAAATGCAGGTTTCTTACCAACCTCAAAACATAACTCTATATAAAGTAAGGTAAAAATATATATTTCCATAATGCAACAAAAAGTGAACCCACTGCTTAAAAAGCAGACCTTAAGTCTCCACAGACCTGGCACACTTCCCTTCAGACAACATGAAGCACAGTCCTTTTGTGTTCTCTCCATTCAAGGCACCTGTGGAACACCCATGGTTATCCACTGTCCTCTGCTCCAAGTCCCTTTTTAAGCACCTGCACCATCATTCAGCACCTCCAAAACATTTAGAACTTCTAAATATCTGTCACATTTTCATTCCCCATCCACTTCAGCTCTGTTAAGCTAGACTATTTCCCTTACTGACCTCCTAAAAATGTAACAATTACTATTTAAAAAAAAAAAAACATTTAAGCATTAAAATAACTTGAGGAGCTAACACTAACCATGGGAAACACTAATTACTTGGCAAAGCCTGTGAATTATCCAGAAATGACTCATCTCTCTTACACTTTCTGGAATTAGTAGTTAAGTCTTCATCGCTCTGCTAGCTCAAAATTAGGACTCTGTTACATCTGTTCGGTGCACACCCCCATCCTCAAAAGGCTTTCTGTCCTTGCAGAGAGAGCAACACCACTGCAGATAAAGCTTTATTAAGAAATAAGTTGGGTTTTTTTTTATTGCAGCCTCAGATACGTGCATGGAGTGTTAATGCTTCATTTTTTCCTGGCCCCGTTTTGTTCTTATTTGCATTGTGTTCAAGCTCTAAGGGCTACTGAAAGACCCCAAAACCACAGAAAAGGACTTGGGGGTGCTGGTGGATGAGAAGCTGGACATGAGTCAACAATGCGCACTTGCAGCCCAAAAGGCCAATGGCATCCTGGGTTGTATCTAAAGCAACATGGCCAGCAGATTAAGCGAGGTGATTCTGCCCTCTGCTCTGTTACGGTGAGACCTCACCTGGAGTACTGTGTCCAGCTCTGAGGTCACCAACACAGGAAAGAAATGGACCTGCTGGAGCAGGTCCAAAGGAGGTCACCAAGACCACCAGAGAGTTGCAGAATCTCTCCTATGGGGACAGGCTGAAAGAAATGAGGCTGTTCAGCCTGGAGAAGAGAAGGCCCCAGGCAGACCTTAGAGCTACATTTCAGTATCTGAAAGGGGACATGCAGGAAGGCTGAGGAAGGACAATTTAGAAGGGCTTGTGGTGATAGGACATGGGGTAATAGTTTCAAACTGGAGCAAGGTAGATTTTAGGTTGGACATCAAGAGGAAGGAAGTTCTTTAGAATGAGGGTGGTAAAATACTGGAACAGATTGTCCAGGGATGTTATTGAGCCTCATCCCTGGACATACTCCAGATCACACTCAATGTGGCCCTGGGCAGCCTGATCTAGTTGGAAGTGTCCCTGCTCACTGCAGAGGGGGTTGGGCAAGATGGTCTTTGAGGGTCCCTTCCAACTCAATGCAATATGTGAATCACCCAGCGTTCAACAGCTACCCCTACAGTATCTCCAGACGTAAAGACTAAGGCAAACAAAGGAAGCTTTGGATTCAGACATCAGTGGGCACCGCTGCTCTACCTTTTCAAGTCAGGTGCTCTCAGTCTTTAAGGATTTGACCCCAAGTGTCCTTCTCAAGGCCATCACCAAGTCTGCAGCTGAGCCTAAATAACTACAGCACCCTCCTCCTCTCCTGCAGGTTTTTCAAGTAGATCTGTTTTCTGTATGGTGTTGCAGTGCACTGCTAACCCAGTATGCTTCTGAAAATGATGTATCTGCCATCTCAAACCAGGTTAAGTTAAAAATGCCTGCAGAGAAAGGACTTCATAGGGATTTTTTTGTCTTGAGCTTTGGTAGATAATCCTGACTACCTACTTCAAAGGTTTAAACAAACGATTCCTCAGAGGCTTGTGCTCCCCCTTTCTACTTTTCAGCAGCAGGGAAGGAGGCAGGAATATGTGGCCTGACACATTACATTTCACTACAGTCCCAAAGGAGACAAACCAAAAGCCCACCAGAACTCAGGGAGTATACATGGTATGAACCACTGCAGACTCCAGCACATGTGTGCTGATGCATTCAGTCCTCACTGCAATCAGAAGCGACAACACAACTTGAGGCATCTGACTTCTCCTAAGTTGCAGGGCACCTCTCAAAACATATCAACAAGCAGGGAAAAGCTTCTTTTGCTCCCAGCAACAAGAGAAGAAAAGTTTTGAAGCTGGCTTATATTTTATCGAGCCTGTTCTCAGTTTAAGCAACAAAAATGAGAGAACAGAATGAAATGAGCAGCAGTAAAGTTACTGGGGAAAAAATATATGCAGGGGCAACAAGTAGGCAACAGAAACCAGAACTTTCAGCAGGAGATATAAAAAGCTTGACATGGCTCCTACATCTTAATAACAACTTTTCCACTTCTTTATTAACAAACTCCAAATGTCCACAATGCCAGTGAACTGAAGTTCAAATCAAGCTGTCTCACTCCAGTTCTAGATCAGCTTAGGGAGAGAGGCTGTCACTCACTTCTAAGTGCAGTACTACTAGGTCTGACATTGCAGCAGCATAGGACAGTTCTTTTACAGGTTTTATTGATACTCTGACTATCAAGTCAATCTTTTCTGTCACACTTCATTTGACCTCTTTTAGCTAGCAATTTCATCCACTTGTCCCCATTTTCAGCAGAGCAGACTGATGTTTATCTGTAAATATGCCTCTAAGGAAACAAACCCCTTGTGCTCTCCACTTTCCCCACTGCAGTCACTGCTTACCTGCCACATGGGAGGGAACCTAGAGATGCTCACAGGTCAAGTTCAGAGCAGTCCTGAATGAAGTTGCTAGTTATTTCCTACCACAAGCCTGTAATTCTCTTCAAGTCTGTATCAACCTTCTCAAACTGTTAACCCTCTACCTAATATAACAGCTACCATGCTACAGATACAAGACACCACTCACCCAAGAGCCCTCCTCTTTCCTTATCCCAATAATAGAAGTTGTTTACATGACACAAAGGCCATCCTCTTTCTGCCCAGCAAACCAGGCAAACCCTTGTTACTCCCCACACTCTGAGAAAACATATCTAGTTCAGGACATGCAGCATGAAACTTTTTTTTGAGGGGGGGTGTGGTGGTTTAGAAGTTATTTCTGCCTAGTTTAGCAACAAGGGATTAGTAGGTTGACTGCTCAGAGGTGGTATGGAGCTGTGCCCCCAAAGGCTGTGGAGCAGTGACTGTCAAAGAAAAGGTCAGGTTTCCAGTGTCAAGACTGCAAAACCCTATGAGTACACTCTCAAGCTAAACTTCAGTAACTTCCTAGCAGCTAGATTCCCTCAGCTAATGCCACTGGGATACACCACATGTGTACACTAACTATGTGCTTAGCTGCTAAGCACATCGTTCAATCTTTTGCACCAGAGCTTAATCCAGGGCTGATCTGGGGGGGGACAGGTAACAAGTCCACCTTTCATTTCCCAAAAAGAGCCTCTCCATGTTGTTCCTCTGTGTGGCTGCTTCCCTCCTCCCTATTTTTCTAGCCTTGTTTTCCTACTTCTGACACAGTCTTAAATAGAAAAATTTCCCCTCTGGTGCCAAGCACTGATGCACACCAATGCATTGCAGAGGTTTGCCTCCAGGTCTGGCACTAGCAAAAATGTATTTGCAAATAGCTGCTGAAGACCAGATGACTTCCAAGGTAAGGAGCTGCCTCCTTAGCTCTGCATATATCGAGCACACGTGCACTTTGATAAGCTCCACTATCGCCAGTGAATTTGATTTCTATCAAGACTACACAGAACTTATTAATACTACAGATAACAGAGTTGGCAATGGAGTGTTTTGTTTGACCCCTTGCCATAGCTTTCAGTGAAGAGGGCTCCTGATGCTGCACAGTCTTTTCAAGAAGCAATCAAACAAAATCAGAAGTTCCTCTTCCTTTACACAGTTGTTCCTAGGGACCACGTTGGGTCAGCTGGAGGAGACTTGCCAAAATTCAGCCTCACGGTGCACAGAACTAATGAATTCTCTAAGTAAAGCAGGGATGCTTTGAATTACTGTACCTTGGCTAGACCACATATTTTTACATCTTAATATCCTTCTGCAAATAGAAAGAATTGATTTGCAATTTGGAGGGGACATTAAGTGAGCTCTGTGACACATAAAATGATGAGGGAAGGAAAAAGATAGCTCTGGTAAAGCTACTTGAGTTAGTGCCAAATAGGAAAGCGTGAAGGCAAATCTGAGCCAAGAAACTGCTGGGTACTCCACAATCCTGCTTACTTTTCTTTTTGCAGAGTTTAGACAAGGTCTTTGGACACAGCCTTACTACTCTCTTTGGAAAACAAATTTATCAAGTCACAGAGCAAGCAAAGAAGAGAGTTGTATTAAAGGAGCACAATATCTAGTTTTGGTGCCCATTTATTTAAGTAAACTTCATGGCAGCCTTTTGTTTCCGTATGTTCCAGAAGCTCCTGCTCCCCAAGAAAAAAAAAAACCAAACAGAAAAACCCCAAAGCTAGTAAAATCACTTTTCTCCTGAAAAACCAATCTCCCAACTACCTTTTTCTTCCTGACTCCTACCATGTTATACAGGCACAAAGTTAAGACACCAGAGCTTTGTTCCATTCAACCCAGTAAGAGAGGATGTCAAGTGGAGCATCCCAGCAAGGTACCTGCTGAAATATTTGCTTTGTATGATATAGCCTGTATGATATGATAACTCAGCAGTAGATCCCAGTTTGAACCCCTTCCTTTAGGCTCCATTTTTGCTTCTTTCTGTACCCATGCAGCACCTGCCTCCTGCTCTAAGCAGCCATAAACATGCAACCAGTCCACTCTTCTGACATGACCTAGACCAGGGCAGCAGCTCCAGGACAACGCCCCAGGCCCAGCTATTCAGGCAACACTTCCCATACAAACAGCCATACCCCATCTCTCCTGGGAGGAAAGACCCCAGCCAGAGAGGACTGCAAACTGGAACCAGGTGTTGGAGGCAACATTAGTGGTTTACAAAACAACCCCCTAAAAGCCCTTCAGAGTTTGCAACTGAAAAAAACGTTAACAGCAACAAAAAATAAAACCACAAACAACAGTCTCCAGAAGACTTCTGCAGGAGGTTTGGATTAACAGATAAAATTAGAACAGTACCATTTGGTGCAGTAGGTGGTGACCAGACACCAAAGTATTTTGGCAGATACTCCCGCAGCTCCAGAAGAACGCTGTCGCAACAGTTGGAGTCATAGACCTGAAATAAATTAGGAACGGGTGGAGAGATCATCAGTTCAATTCATTTGAGACTTCCAATTGTCCTAGAATTACAATTCCTTACAGTCTTTGTTTTGGTATATGTAACATTTCTACTTTACACTTAAAACAGCATACGAGGTGAGGCTGATATCACAGTCCAACATAAATGAGCAGTATCCTTCCTTACTGGTTTTCCAAGTGGAAAATATGATAGAACCATAGCATTGTTTCTGTTGGAAAAGACCTTTAAGGTAATTGAGTCCAACCATTCTCTAACTACCAAGTCCGGTGCTAACCCATGTCCCTTAGCACCACATCTCTGCCTCTTTTAAACACCTCAAAGGATGGGGATTCCACCACCTCCCTGAGGAGCCTGTTCCAACGGCTGAGAACCTTTTGAGGGAACAAGTTTCTTCTAATGTCCAACCTAAACCTCCCCTGGGGCAATTTGAGACTGTTTCTTCTCATCCTAGAGACACATCAACCCTAACTAACAGTAATGCATGGCTTAACTTGAGTAACAATGCAAACTATAATTGCTAGCATTGAAGTCTCTTTTTGTGAAGTAGTGTTTGCCCACCCTGGATCCAGTCCAAAGCTTTTGAAGCTCTATCAGGTACAGTGTGTAAGCTTGGACTAGACAGTATTTTCTCATTTCCTCCAAAACAACTCATCCTGTAGCAACATCACAGACCACACACAATTTCAATGTATTTATTTTCCTTTCCTCTAACACTTTCAACCATTTTTCCACCTCCCCCAAGTTCTGTAAGAAAACCATGAGCAGTTTGGGAACAGGAGCAGCCTTATACTCCTGAAGGAGTAATCGTTTGCAAGCTGAAGTGAAGCCTTGGCTACTATCTGACATCCCTCAGGGGTCAGTACTGGGAGCAGTGCTGTTTACTCACTGACCACTCACTTTGTGAGTGACATGGACAGTGGGATAGAGGCACCCTCAGCAAGTTCGCAAAAGACACCAAACTGTGTGGTCTGTTTGACACACTAGAGGGAAGGCATCCAGGGGGACTTGGACAGGCTGCAGAGGTGGGCCCAAGCCAACCTCATTAAGTTCGACAAGGCCCTGCACCTGGGTCAGGGCAATCCCAAGCACAAATACAGGCTAGGAGACTATTGGCTCAAGAGTAGTCTGGAGAAGAACTTGGGGGTGTCAATTGACAAAAATCTCACCATGAGCCAGCAATGGTTGCTGGCAGCCCAGAAGGCAGCTGTGTGCTGGGTTGCATCCAAAGCAGTGAGAGCAGCAGGACAGGGAGGAGGTTTTGCCCCTCTGCTTTGCTCTTGTGACACCCAACCTGGGGGCCCTGAGGCAAGTTCTGGTGCTCCCAGGAAAGAGGGAAGAGGGACATCAAACTGCTGAAGCAGATACAGCAGAAGCCACAAAGATGATCAGAGGGCTGGAGAACCTCCCCTATGGAAACAGGCTGAGAGAGTTGGGGCTGTTCAGCCTGGAGAAGGCTCCAGGGAGACCTTACAGCAGCCTTCCAGTACTTTACGGGAGCTACAAGAAAACTGGGGAAGGACTTTTTGCAAGGGGTTGTAGTGATAGGATGAGAGGGAATAGACTGAAGCTCGAGGAGGGCAGATTAGGAAGAAATTCTTTACAGTGAGGGTACAGACACTGGAACAGGTTGCCCAGTGAGGTGTTTGAGACCAGGCTGGTTGAGTCCTTGAGCAACCTGGGCTAGTGGAAGGTGTCCCTGCCCAACCCAACCATTCTATGATAGGCATCTGCCACTGAATTACATGACTGTCACCAGTTCGGAGTGTCGCTAAGACCTTTTGAAAAACAAACCCTTGACCTGATCTTCCTCACCCTATCTGAAGACCTAGTAAGAGACACAGTAGATAGCTTACAGCACTGTTCAGTGTGTTATGCAGACCCAAAGATCTGCCTCCACCCAAGTACAGGTTATGGTGCTTATTATTGCACTTCGGAGCCATCTCATCCTAACCCACTTGCAGTTATCCCTGCTCTGATGCTATGGGACTCATGTCCTGCCCTTCAGCCCAGCAATCCTCTCAGGCACTGCACACCAGTGACCAGGGCAAGTTAACAATTCTGCTTTTGCTTCAGCAAGCCATGCACAGCAGCAGGCTCTGACTCAAAGGCAGAAGCAATGCAAAAGACTCTTGAAGGTGTTAGCAGAGCTCTGCAGAGCTGCCTCAGCTCACTACTTCCAGATCTGCATTTAACCACAGTGGCAAAATGTGTTGTGATGGAAACTACAGAGGGTAGGTGTCACAAAATGAATGCCTTTATAGAGTTGTACTATCAATAGGTATAGGAAAGAAAGCCCCAGACCTGAAGTCCAACTGCTGTTTTAGAGCATGGAGGCAAACCTCAGCTGTGCTCCCCAGCGCTGGGTAACTCTGACAGAGCCTCACACAGCAGCTGAATGTTCAAATCAGGCAGTGCGGGTTTGGGCTAAATTTAGGTTTCCTCACAGAAACCTCAGCCTGGGCAAACTCAAACCACCAGTGTGCTTCAAGCACAGAGTGCTCCAGAATCCTCCAGGCACACCTAATATGGGGCTTTCCTGGGCTTGGACCACCTGTGATTCTGACATCCTTATGGCAGCACTGTTACTGGGCTGTCACCAAGCAGGGGACACCTCCCATTCCACGCTAACTTTGCAGCAGACCGTTTCATCTGCCTCGTTCCTTGTGCATGCTCAAAGTCCGTTTTGAAGCAGAGGACTGAACCCTCAAAACTGAAAGCACAGAGATATGTGGACAGCATGATGGTACACTCACTGCTGCACCCTCTACCACTGCTGCTGCTATCTTCAGCATACTGGGTGTGTTATCTTAGGAGTCCAGTGTCACACCACAGGGCAATGATCTCTTCCTGCGTGCTCTGGTTTGAGAAACTGCCATCACCTCTACAGGTAGCTGTAGGTCTAGGTCTCTTTCTTTGCTTCATGTTAACACAAGCTGGTATGCCGATGTTCTTGTTCTCCAAGACAAAAATCCTTGCATCATCAGTGGCTGTTTATTTCTTATTTCTGCAGCATTTCTTTGCTAAGCCTTAGATGGTGGCAGCAGAAGACAGTACTTTCCCTAGAAGACTGGAATGGAGCTTGATTTTAAGAGCTTAAGTAAGAAATTAAGGTGGAGGGAGAAGAGAGGGAGAAGGATGAGCACCATGCAGATACTGCACCACAGAGGGGTGGCCCAGAAACAGAGTGGTGGAATTACTTCATGCTGTGGGTATTTCCAGACAAGCAACACAACTCCAAGTTTTGTTTTCTCTGGGAATTCATTATCACAGCACCTCACAGCCAAGGCAGGGAATTTCACAGAAACCAGCACTGAGACTCTTTTCCCAGGTGAATTTATGCAAACCTGAAAGGCAGAAACCATCAAGCAGTATCACAGCCTTCATATGGGAGCAAGTATCTGGGAAAGGATGAAGAGGAGACAGATGGAAGCAAAAAGTGAAGCATACAAGGAAGAGAAACACTGAATGTAATGGGGAAAAAAAATCATAACAAGAACTCATTTGGTTAATTTATTGGCAAAAAGATTCTGAGAAAGGGATGCCAGGAGAGCACTTCCAGTTTTTAAGGACAGACAGGACTCTTGCTTTGACTTATTTATTACTCACCAATTTTAAGTGATTTAACTTGGCAACTTAGCAAGTAACTATGAGTATGGTCCTGGATATTTCAAACATCAGAGGGTGTATTAGCCCAAAACCAAGGGCAAATGGGGAAAATAGCGCCAGGAGTGGTACCTTTCAAGTAGTCTGTCCTTCAGCACATCAAAACAGGACATAAGAGTGGATCCCTAAGGTCTCTTCCAACCTAAGCCATTCTGTGATGATTCCATTTCTCCAGCCTACCCTGACAAATGGAAATAATTGCTGCTTTAGCCATAACTGTGCATAGCATCTTCATCCAAGAACAATTCAGGGTCAGCTCAGTCAGAGGAGGCATCCATGCTATGTATTGCAGGCTACATTCTTCCAATAGCACAAACCAGGGACACAAAATGTAATAACTGTTGGGCTTAAACGCAAGTAAACAGGATGCTGACATTTGGAGGGCTCAGAGCATGACCATTACAAATTACGACCACTAACTCCTAGGAAGAACATGGCCCAGATATATCCAGCTCAGATAGTCTAATAGACACCATGAGGTCATAATTTCCAGTTACTTGGGACGTTTTAATTCTGAGGCAAATTTACCAGCCCTCAGTTTTTAATCCAAAGTACACTCTGTTTGTTTTGGTAAGTCTGATCCAAACAGATTCATCTGTTTTTTAATGCAAACAGGGGCTGCTTGGGAGAATGGGAATGTTCTTTTTCCTTATTTAAAACAGCATGACATTCGGGTTTTTTTGTTCTCTGAAGTCTAGCTGATCACATAAACGACAGTGGAAGGGTAAAACAAATGTTTAAATTTCAACAGTAAACTAGTTCTGGCAGTGCAGACCTGTCTGCAGTTGCCCTGATGAAAAAATACCACTGAGACAGCAGCAGTCTGAAGAGAAGCTTCTCCGGTATGGGAAAGAGATGGTTTAAAGGACTATCTATTTTAACTTTGCATTTATTTAAAAGCTCTTTGAGCAGGAAACTTTCAATGCCACTGTTGGCACATCAGTCTGAACCATCCCCATTTCCTGGTGCCAGCTATCATAAACTGTCCCTAAAGGCAGCAACACTGCAGCTTGCAGAGTCCTAATATCATAGAACCATAGAATTGTTCCAGTTGGAAAACACCACCAAGATCATCAAGCCCAACTATCAACCTAACACCACCACGGCCATCAAACCATGTCCCAAAGGGCCATGTCCAGACATTTCTTGAATACTTCCAGGGACAGTGACTCTACCACCTCCCTGTACAGTCTGTTCCAATGTCTCACCGCTCTTGCGGCAAACAATTTTTTCCTCCTCTCCAATCTAACCCTCCCCAGCACAATTTCACATCATTTTCTCTCATTCAATCACCTGATATTAGGGAGAAGAGACCAATTCCCACCTCACTCCAGCCTCCTTTCAGGGAGTTGCAGAAAGCGATGAGGTCTCCTCTCTGCCTCCTCATC
Source organism: Eubucco bourcierii (assembly GCA_013396675.1). NCBI lineage: Eukaryota > Metazoa > Chordata > Aves > Piciformes > Ramphastidae > Eubucco > Eubucco bourcierii. Next base: position 177,105 of record VWZE01011721.1, read on the forward strand.
TCCTGACTGAACAACCCCAGTTCCCTCAGCTGCTCCTCACCAGACGTGTTCTCCAGACCCTTCACCAGCTCTGCTGCCCTTCTCTGGAACACACTCCAGCACTTCTATGTCCTTCTTGTAGTGGGGGGCCCAAAACTCAACCCAGGACTCAAAGTGTGGCCTCACCAGTGCCAGATGTCACCAAATGGCTTCTTGTTCCACCGCTCTGAGCCCAGGCCATAACCACAGCACACACAGGGCCACAGCTGGGCCTGGCCTCCCATCAGAGGCAGCTACTACCCAACCCACTACCAACTGCAGGCAGAGAGTTCAGTTTCCAGTGTGGCTGGGGGAGATTTTGAAAAGATGGGGAGCAATTACTAAGTCAGGAGCTCAAATTAGCCATGCAACACTTACAGATGATGGTGCAACTTTAATTCTGTCTCCCCGTGCATTTGCACTCTATTACAGACTTTAATTACCTAAGCCACAGGTCATTTCCCCCACAGACTCCTACATCATCTACTTGCACCAGGCAAGTACAAGGGCCAGAGGAAAAAAGTAAGGTTGAAGCAGCAGCTGTGCTTTTAGCAATTGCTAACTGTGGCTTGTGGCTTTCCTTGCTCCTTTTTTCAGAGCAGTGCCATGTTTTGACTTGTGAGCCTCCGCCAGATTTGTTTCCACAACGTACGACTGGAACTGAGCCAGCTCTGCTTACATTCAAAATATCTGATGCCAGAGTGATTCCAAAAGCTAAATATTTGTGATTGCTGCTGTAATACTAAAGGCTATTACACTGAATTACTTCTTTTACTATACATAAGGCTAGTAGTATTATTCTCACTGAAGGTGACTACAAAAAGACCAAAACAATCTCCAAACACTTAAACCAAACCAGGATATATTCCCACAATGGATTTCTGAGTAAGAGCAGCGCACATTTGTGACAATCATATCCCAGAGGAGACCTCTGGAGATCATTCCGTCTACCCCTCCTGCTAAAGCAGGGTCACCCACAGCAGCTTTCCCAGGATCACAATGACCAGGTAGCTTTGGAATCTCTCCAGAGAAGGACGCTCCACAACCTCTCTGGGCAGCCTGCTCCAGGGCTTCAGCACCCTCACACAAAAGAAGTTTCTCCTCCTGTTCAGCTTTCTGGGTTCCAGTTTGCACCCCCATTGCCCCTTGTCCTATCATTGACACAGCCTGGCTCTATCCTCTTTCTCCCTACCTTTCAAATATTTATGGACCTATCCTTCTTCCAAGAGTCAGGGAAAAAAAAAAAACAAAACAACAAAAAAACAGCAGAGTGAGCCACCTTACCTTCCAAAAAATGAAGGCTGTGAAAATAAGCTTCAAATATCTCCCAAAGAGATACTTATTTGGTCATGTTTATCAACCAGTCATTTGCTAACAATGCCAGAAAAACACTAGCTCTTATTTCATCCACTTCCACATGTTTTATATAGTCAAATTTAGGCCGACCCTAGCAAGATTTGCAGCCCCAGGCAGGGAATCATCTTTACAAGAGGCAAAGCAAACCCTGACCCATTTATGAGGATGTGGCAGAGCTTCAAAACTTCAGCAGACAGAAGAAGAAACCTGAAGGCAGCATTCAGGCACAGCCAAGCTGGACAAATACCACAGCGGAGCCACAAGTGAAGAGCCGCAGGCACCATACACAGAATGTTGCTTTGATCAGAGGTAAGATGGCAGAGACAGTTCAGCCAGGTCCCTCTTTCTTTCCAATAACCACTTGTTATTAACCAAAGTATTTCAGAAGACCTGAGCAAGAACTCAACCCTTCCCTGTCACAAGCAGAAAAGCACTGTTTCCCTCTTCACAAGGCAACAAACTCCCATCTCATCTTTCATCCCACAAGATTCCTGGGAAACTACAGATTAACCACAAAGCAAGTCTGAATTGTTTACTGTACTCAACACATCTCTGCCACTTAGCTGAGCCTGGAGTAGGGTGGGAGGCATCAGGGCCTTCTCGATCATAACTGCAAAAGCAGAGATCACGTTTCATCACCAATTTCTTGCTATAGAACTGAGTTTCCTCTTGTTCTTCAGTCTCTCCTAGGTTCACAACTCACTGGCACCACCAGGTGTTACCTTCAGACTCAGCTGTGGAGGAGCTGGAGTCTTCAATGGACTTTGGACCTCTCTGACACGAAAGACAATTCTTCTTTCAAGATGTGCAACAAAGCTTGATCCCTCAGGCACCGCAGTCCAAGACAGGTTTTTTCTTAAAACCAAAAAAATCTCTTAAAGAAGATACTCAGGACGGTGGAGGTGATGTTTTTTACACCAACAGCAAACACACTTGTTAAGCAGTTTCCTAAGTAAGGGCTTGTAGTGATAGGATGAGGGGCAATGGTTCTAAGTTGGAAGAGGGGAGATTTAGACTGGACATTAGGAAGAATTTCTTTACAGTGAGGGTGGTGAAGCACTGGCATGGCTTGCACATGGAGGTTGTGGATGCCCCCTCTCAGGAGATATTGGACAGGGCCTTGAGCAACCTGGTCCAGTGGGAGGTGTCCCTGCCCATGGCAGAGGGATTGGCAGTAGGAGACCTTTAAGGTCCCTTCCAACCCAAACCATTCTGGTTCTATGAAGCATCTTATAAGACTCTTAGGTGAATACAGAATCATGGAATTGATTTGGGTAGAAAAGACCTTTAGAAAGACCAAGTCATCAACACAGCACTGCCATGTCACCACTAAGCCATGTTCCTCAGCACCAGAGCAGATCACACATCAAGGTCCCTACTCCAGAATCTGTGTTACTTTGGTTCAGTTATGTTAATGTGCACGTACAGGAGACTGAAGAAGTGTTCTTCTTAAGCACTCCCCACTACAGGCCAAAATAAAGAGAATGTAGCCTAAAAAATGTGGTGAAGACGACACCACCATTGGTCATCTAATAAGGAAGTTTCAATTTTAACACACTAAATACTTCTCCCATTCTTACTCGCTCTTTACTTCTCCTTTTGGTTTGACACCACTTACCAACAGCAGTACATCAGAAAATACAGGCACATAGAATGGCTTGGGTTGGAAGAGTCCTCCATCTAGTCCAATTCCCCTGTAGTCAGCAGGGACATCCTCCACTAGATCAGGCTGCTTACAGCCTTGTTCAGCCTGACCCTGGCAACAGCTCCAGGGACAGAGTTCAACTACCTCCCTGGGCAACCTGCACTACTGCTCCAGCACCCTCACGGTGCAGAACTTGTTCCCAACATCCAATCTAAATCTGTTCTTCTCTAATTTAAAACCATAGCCCCTCGTCCTATCACTCCAGGTAAACAGTCTCTACCCACCCTTTGTGCAGGCCCCCTTCAGGTACTAGCAGGCTGCTGTTAGGTCTCCCTGGAGCTTTCCCTTCTCTAGACTGAATAATCCCAGCTCCATCAGTCTGTCCTCTTAGGAGAGGTGCTCCAGATCATCTTCATGGCCCTCCTCTGGACTCAGTTCATCAGGTCCTTGTTCTTCATGTGTAGAAGGCTCCAAAGCTGGACACAGGTGAGGTCTCACCAGAGCAGAGTGGTAGAATCACCTCTGTTGGCCTGCTGGCCATGCTTCTTTTGATGCAGCCCAGGATGCTACTGGCCTTCTGGGTTGCAAGTGCCCATTGCTGGCTCATGTCCAGCTTCTTACCCACCAGCACCACCAAGTCCTTTCCTGCAGGGCTGCCCTCAATCTCATCTCCCCATCCCCCAGTCTCTATTGATGTCTAGGATTGCCTCGACCCAGGTGCAGGACCTTGCACTTTGCCTTATTGAACCCAATGAAATTGTTCTCAGCCCACCTCTCCAGCCTGTCCAGATCCCTCTGGGTGGCATCTCATCCTTCAGGCTTATCAACTGCATCACTCAGGTTGGTACTGTCTGCAAGTATGCAAATATGCTGAGAAATGTTATAGAAAAACAGAGCATGTTTCTTTGTGTGATAAATGAGTGTTTTCTATGCTTTGCTGGTTCCTTTTCACATGCTCATGTTGGTAGGAAGTTGTATCCTCTCCTCTTATTAAGATAATGAAGTACAGCATGCAAAAAGAACTGCTGGTTGAGTATATATCATGGCACCTATTGACATTTATAACCTGGGGCAAGGAATGGTGCATTGAAAGCAAACAGGCAGAAACATCACCTCTTCAGTGTCTTTTGGACTACATTGAAATGATTTAGAGATCCTGAAACCCCCAGTTCTCATTAGAAGGAAAAGAAATTCCAATTTATTGAAGTAGTTTTGTTTGCAGATTATGAAGAAGCTAATTTGTTCAACCAAACACCAAGAGGCTTCTGCAGTCCCAGTAACGCAAGGTGTTCACTCTGCTCAGGCATTATTTTTGCTTACAGTCAGGAAGAAGTTGGTGAGGGGCCTGAAACACAAGCCCTGTGAGGAGAGGCTAAGGGAGGTGGGGTTGTTTAGCCTGGAAAAGAGGAGGCTCTGGGGTGACCTCATGGCTGTCTATGACTACCTGAAAGGAGGTTATAGCCAGGTGGGGTTGGTCTCTTCTCCCAGGCAACCAGCAACAGAACAAGGAAATACAGTCTCAAGTTGTGCCAGGGGAGGTACAGGCTGGATGTTAGGAGGAAGTTCTTGACACAGAGAGAGATTGGCATTGGAATGGGCTGCCCAGGGAGGTGGTGGAGTCGCTGTCCCTGGAGATCTTCAAGAAAAGACTGAATGGGACACTTTGTTCCATGGTCTAGTTGATTGGATAAGGCTGGGTGATAGGTTGGACTGGATGAGTTTGAAGGCCTCTTCCAACCTGTTTGATTCTATGATTCTATGAATTGAAACATGACAGGGAAATAATGTGTTTCAATGAAGTACTCAATACTTCTCCTCATTTTTCACCATTAAAACATCTATTCCACTTTAGAAATGGACCTGAAAAACTTGACCTACCAGCAGCCAGAAAGATCTAGCAAATTTCAAGTCAAGCCATGCTGGCAATTCATTCCTCCCTTGAAGAGCTACAGTATAGCCAGGTTTGTCATCTGTATTTACTACCCTTGTGCAAAAGACAGCTCTGTTACTGCACCACACAAAGTGGTGCAACATGAATATCACTTACTGTTGCAAGGGAAGACAGGGACCTGCTCAGAAAACACCAATCTGACACACAGAAATCCTCACAGGTACAAAAGCAGGTTGAACAAAGACAGCAGCCAGAGTGTTCTCCTATCAACTTGCTGCTCCAAGATTTTTTTTTTTTTAAGCAACTCCAACTATACAGGAGTTGAGGTTTAAATTATCACTGAAATTAGAGAAAGAAAAGTGAAATGATAGAACAATAGGACAAAAAGGGAGATAAGGCAGTGTGGCTGTCCCACTTTCTGGGAGCACTCATAGGCTTTGTTTCTGGAAAGCTATCTGATCACAGCTGAAGATTGGAGCTAGGGAGTGAGAGAAAACAAGGAGTGGGAGAAACCCTCAAGAAATTATACTCAAATAGGCAAAAATTAATTTTACATTTCAAAGAGGCTGAAAGGGCAACCAAGTCCTAACAGACCTGTGTGAGGTTGTTTTTTTCCCTAACACTCCAAGAGGTTGCCCTGACAAAGAACTTACTGCAACCTCACCTTAATGCTGTGCTTTCACAGGAGTTTAACCCAAGCCATAGGCACCACAGTCCCACAGACACTTTCTCATCCCCTCCCCTGAAGCAGTGTATAGCCTCCAGATGGTACCACCTTGAGCTGGTTCACAGCCCAAGGGTCAGGCTAAGACACTCTGTTCAAACTGACATGGAAGTACATCTGTCATCAATACCCCTAAAAAAAATTTTTATATATGTGCTTTTACCTTCCTTTTAAATCCACCTTTTTATACTTCTGTTGATTTTGACAACTGTAGTCATCTAAATGATCTCTGTTTTATCAGCAACTGTGTATTTTACCATCTCCTGCTATAACCCTTATTCTAGAACATTCAGCTGCCACCTGCAGCCAGGTGACTAAAACAATCATTTCAAAGGCTATGCCCAGAGTGTTATATCAGATTTATAGTCTCCCTTTCTACCTCAAAAGCTCCTCTGCCAGCAACAGCCTCTACTTTGGCACAAGAACACTTGCCAAGACAGAGGCAGCTAAGAATAACCTTTTTATTTTATTATTTGTATTCATTTTTTTAATGGACAGAGAAGAATGGTACCTACTACCAAGAATTTTAGTTGACACCTTCCGATTCTGGGAAAGAATGCAAGGACTAAAAATAACAGCCCAGAAGCTCTTCTGTTGTTTGCTACCCAAGTAGAGGTGTTTCAGTTATTAGCGAAGACACACTAACATAAAAACATCTGTTTTGCGATAAACAGAGGTATGTTTTGGTTTACTTAGAATAAGTAACTCTTTGGAATCCCAGCTACGCATCTGTCTCTGCCAAACTGGGACTTCCAGAATCAGCTATCAGCCCACATCTTCCTTTCACTCACTACTCTGCTGGACAAGCACACTAGTCATTGCTTCCCAAACCTGCAATCGACCTCTTTGGTCACTGCTGAGAAAGAAAGAGAGCAGCAGTGATAACTTGTGCTAGAACATAGGCCAGATCAGGGCAAGGAGACACCATAAAAGAACAGTAATAAAACCACTAAGAAACCTTAACAAGCCTTTGATGACAGTCTGCTCCAGTAAGGCAGAGGGAAAATCTGGGTAAGAGAGTTTTGTTCCACTCAGGGATGGTGAGCTTGCTTTGTGAAGATTTTTAGATATATAAATAAATGTGTGCACACATGTTGTATATACACACAGATATATCTTTATGTGTGTATATACACGCAAATAGATAATACACACATGCTCAGAGCTATAAATACTGAAAGACTGGACAATAAGTGCTACCAAATCGCTCCCCAAGTACGGGGAATTTTAACAAGCATATTATACACACAGCAAGATAAAAAATCCCATTAAATATTCTGTTGACTAATTTACTTATGGCTAATCTGGTAGCTGGATGGCCAAGAACACACCAAAACATTACACTGTCTTCCACCATATGCACTGCTGATTCACAGCCTTTTCCACACATACACAGTGCTGCCTTTATGCAATATTCTCTTAGTATAAGCCTCTTTCTTTTTTTAACCTGGAAACTAGAATTCTGTCTTTCAGAGACTGAATTTATTTTCCTTTTCTTTCATCCAGGCAACCTACACTTTCCTCAATCCCATACTGGCAGCCCACCAACCATAGCTTACTTTTAAATAAATTCCAAATGTACCAAGTTCTGTATTTTCTGTACAACACCAACATGCTTTTTGTAAGTCTGTACTCTGAAACATTTGGAACTGAATTAAACTGCAAATAATATTTGTTCCAGTCTGAAAGAGTGAGCACTTGCATGACCCTCTAGCAGCGCAGAAGCACTGTACTGTAATTTAATCCAGTGTAACATACCATGGATATGCACATTAAAACCAGGCATTTTTTGTTTTCTTTTCAGTCAGATCTACTCTCAGAAAGGAATCTTCCTCAAAATCAGGTTGGTAAGAGAACTGGACTTTCTTTCCAGCCTTAGCACTGACCATAGGCTACCTAGTCTGTTACCAACTCCATCCAGTACTTCCCCTGATAGCAACAAACTGTAATAATGGCCTTTTGCTGTCTCCCTTTATGAAGTTTTATTAGATTTATTGCAGTAGGTTGTAGCTTATTCTGTGGCACACAACAGACAAGGAGCACAGGGCACAGATGCTCACCAGACTCCCCCTAGGTTAATCTGCTGGGCTGTGCACCTCTTCTAAACCTGGTTTTGCTACAGAGAATCATAAATACCTGCCACTGTAAGTCTTACTGCCCTGCTACATCAGGCTTTTGGTCAGTCAATAGTGATCTCAACTACCACAACTGTGTTCATAGGACAGGAGTAAGAACTCCGCAGATTCTTAGACCTACACTTCATCCTTCATCTCTCTTGGACAACACCTTATATAAAAAAGGCCTAAATCCAAGCTGCCAGTGTTTCATGATTTGGACTAAAAGCCGTTTTCTTCTCATTAGCAGAGGAGAACTGCCTGTTCCTCCTTTTATCACAATAATTCTGTGCATGCTCCTGGTTTAAAATATGGGGTGTGAGGCAGTTCCACACATCACTTAGGGAACTTAAAGCTGCTTATTTCCCCAGCAAAACAGAATCTCCCCTGGACAGTTGCTCAGCAGAAGGAATGCTCCCAAAGGCAGAAATGGGTTGTATCAGAGCATGCTCACTATGTTTGCCAACAGGTAGTTTGTGTACTCTGGTACTGTTACCTCTCCTGGAGATGGAGCAGATCTGAAGGTATCAAGGGGACACAAATAAAGAATACTGAGGTACAAGATACCAAGCTACAGCTCTGAAAGTGGTGGTAATGAAAGGTTTAAGCGAGGCATTACATCCCCAAAATAAGCTGGTGAAGTGTGCATCCTGTTTCTCCAAGCCTTGTCCATACAAGACTGAAAATCAGAACCTTAGCTGGAGACTTGATCACGGGATAAGGATATTTTGGTACACAATAGCAGCATGATGGCCATCATCCACTCCTTTTTCAGTCAAGGATAATAACCTAATTCAATGTTATTAAAGAAAAAAAAAGTTAACTGAGTTTGCAAAATAGGGTAATTCATCCTGAAGCAAGACATACTCTGCCACCCTGAGCCCCTTCCTTCCCATCCCTGGCAGAGAACAGTTTACAGAACTCAGGCTGCCTTATCATGATTTGTGCTACGCAAGCTGAAAGGGAGCTGAGCCTCCTGAGTCAGTTCTTGCAACTCTAAAAAAAAAGATTCCAGGCCAAAACACGTCTTTCAGGCTGCTGGCTTGATTTTATGCCACAGAGGGGGAGGGAAGACATCAGAAGTCTTCTGCACTGCCTGGAGCTACTTGAATACTAATTAAAAACAGACAATGCAAAACCAGAAGAAAGCATCAAGCAGTACTGAAAAGTCATGGCATAGGAGTAGTGGCAGGTTATTTAAAATGAAGGGCATAAACCAGAAAGGGAAAGATTGTTGATAATGGTCTGCATGGACATAATTCCTGCACATTTATTTTCAGTAACCACAGAAGCACAACTACAGATTTAGGAATACTGAGTCTTCACTGCCATGTTACCCTCTGGTTGCAAACTCCATTGAGACAAGATACAATCTCTCACAGGTCTTCACTGACTTGTTAACTCTCTGGTCACAAACTCAAATACCATTACAAGGGAGAGAGCAAAAGCTGCACAAACAATAGGAATTCTGCCTCACGTCATGTTGTGGCATGAGTTTGTAAGTTCTTTAGGGGAAACAGAACAGAAAGACAGGTCATTGCCCTGTTGAAAGCTGCACTACAATGCATCCAACAGAAATTCAGAACAATTGTGTGGCCAGCCATGAAACCATCACTTCCAGGCTTTCAAGTGCCTGACTCTCACCTAACTAACATAAATCTCTTTTACATGCTGGAGCTATTTGTGTCTCTTACATCCTGGCTTTGTTTTCAGGACATGTAACAAGAGAGAAATACAATTTCTGTTATCTACAGCAGTTACAGCTTCCTTGCATTCATGTTATATGTCAGCAGGTCTTGATCCCTGAACTTCCAGGCTACCGCTAACAGTGGTTAACAGCAATAGGTGGAAGATCTGTTACTCAGGAAGTGCAGCTGTCTAGGACAGAAGATCTCCTATCCATATGGGCCAACTGACTAGGATGGAAGCTCTGTTACCCAGCAGGGACAGATGACTAGCACCATTATTTTTACTCAATGCTACATGGGGTGAATCAGGTCCCTTGGTTCCTCAGCATTGAAAAAGAGATAGAAGGTTGCCAGCCCCATGCTTGAATTGGGAGAACCCTATCTATATTTTCATTGCCATCTCCCAAAGCTACCCTCACCCTCTGGGACAACAGTACATGAGAATGCAGACAAGGTTTGTCCTACAGTAGCCTTGGAACCTTATAATATTGCAGGTGCGTTATTTGGAGCTGTGACTTGGCAACACCACGAGAAGCAGCTATGACAATTCTGACATGCAGACACCAGCAAATAGGAAGAAAGTGGGAAGCACTGTAAGTTGTCTGTGCTGCAGGAGCTTTCTCATGTTGAATTCTGTCAGGTAAGGTGGGGAGGAAAGGTGTGCTCCTCATACCCCAAACATCACAGTCAGCGTAGGAAAGGAGAAGGGCAATTTGAAGGAAAGCTTACAGAAATATTTGTTGATCTGTAAAGCATAAAATGCCAGTTTGGTAGCTGCTGCATTAGCCGCCTTCAAAACTGCAATGTGCCATGCTCAAAACAGGTACACATTGCAACAGAGGTTTACACTGAGCAAATGCTAGAAATCAGAAGTGAAAGAGTTGCCATTTCAAAACAGTTCAGTGACCTTCTCTTGTTCTGTCACAAGAGATACTCCATCCCTTAGAGTTCAACACACAGCTTGTAGGAAACTGAAGGCAACCTTAACAACTATAAATTTTCTTCCTGTTTTAAATACTTGCAGCCCAATATCCTTTTGTGCCCACAAAAACCAGCTGCCCTATTTAAATCCTGACATTCCAGTTTCCTCCCCCTCTTCAGAGTAACATCAGGACAGTTCTTTCTGCAATGCTACATTCTTGACAAGTTAAGAAAATTCCTGTGCTGAAGAGGGTATCTTTTAAACAGCAAGAGACAGCTATGCTAGTCTGGCATGCTTGAGGTGAAAGCTTTGTACCCAGCTAAGCAGGGAGGTTTTACCTCACAGTGACTGCACTAACCTTTCCCAAGGATGCTTTCTTCACATCTCCCAAATCACTTGACAGAAGAGATCACCAGAGCCGACAGAGGCTTCATCCCTCGCCTTTCCCAACACTGCTGTATTAAATCAGGCTGTTTCAGCACCCGTAAATGCACTCTGGCAGAAAGTAAGCTGAAGAAAAACACTAAAGCACACTTAGTAGTAGTCCTCTTTTGTGGATTGGAGTATGCATGTGTGGGTAGCCTAGCCCTAAGATGTACTGCCTTTTACCAGTCTATTTTCTTTAATGGAAATGGGTCACTACTACACAATATATTACACTACATTTTTAGACAACACTGCTTTCCTGTTTCCACATCTCTGTGTACTGCTCCCTCCTGAAACTCCTTTAAAAGCAGGCCTCTAGAGTGCCTCCACCTACGCATTCTCACTATTTCCACTAAATGGAGTGTAGATAGTCCTTAACAAAACACGACCCTTCTCCCTCCATGTGGGTTTGGTTTTTTTAAAATCATTCTCTTGCTGCTCATATCTTTTGAAAACAAAGTATTTTGTAGTTATCCAAGGTTTAAAAAGTCAGATTTTTTTTTTTCCCCAGTACCACAAGATCTGGTGAAACAGTCCATGGTTATGCAAGAAGTTCACATCCTCAGGTGTGGGAAGGGAGGCTGCAGGAACAGAATTAAACTGTTATTACTCTGATTTGATAATTGCTCATATTTGCTTAATAGAAAGTGGACATTACCAGTGGAAAAACACTCTGGCAATAAGCAATGCATAGCAAGCTATTAAGAATGACTCCAAAGAGCTCATTGTTCTGCTCACTTTTTATCACAGAAGGTATGCATGATAGTCTTGTCAGATCTTATTTTTTCCCCTCCCTCATCACACAACCATGGTAAGCCATTTCCTCATCAGTATAAAATGACAGATAAAAGTCTGGTTCACTTCGAAGTAGATGATCTTTACGATTCCCTCCAACCCAAACCATTCTATGATAAATAATCTCTTAAGAAAGAAGATCCTGTTTTAGAGCGTTTGAGGTCTCTCTTCTAGTAGCTGAACTGAGAATACACTATCAGGAAAAGAGAAAGGTAACCTGATGGTAATCTGAGTAGAAATTCTAAGAGATTTTTTAAGTGTTCTACTTTGACAGAGACCTGTGAAATTATTCAAAGCTTCCAGCTGCAACTCACTTCTGCTCAATAGAAATTAACCCACCAACAACCAAGGGAAAAAAACCTGTGGTGTGTCACTGAGGCAGACCAGAGCCCTCTGTTTCACACATCCAGCTGAGGGTAAATCCAGCAGTTCCAGAAGAGATGACTCTTTTATCCACATAGCAAATAATATCTACCTGGCATCAGGTTGAATAGATCAGTTGTAGTTAAATCTGTCTCTATCATGACACATTCCATGCAACCTTCAGCTCACAGGCATTCAAAACAGCACTTTGGGTTCACCGCTAGAAGACACCTCTGCCTTGGATCTGAGACAGCTGCTCTCCAGCCCACCTCTGCAGCTGAAACTGAGACATGCTCATCTTCTTGCTACCACAAACTACAGAGGCTCTCCATTACTTCAGCCAAGGTGGTTTGCTTTACCTATCATTTTAAAAGCCCACTTGTTTCTGGCCCAGGTAGTTGGTACCAATCTTGATTCAGGCCAGGTTAAAGCAGCATGCAAAGGAAACAGTAACTGATCTATCACTGCTGACAAAACCATCGCAAGCACATATGGAAAATAAAGTGCAGAAATTAAAACAAAGCCATGATTAATCTACATATTCTAACGGGTAATCTTCTGGTTTGAGGTTCTCTTTGTCTAGTCCTGACAAAGCAACAGCCTGGGAATCATCAGTCTTACTCTGGTGCTTCAGAACCTCCCATTATCTGACTGCCTTGTAAACAACCCCTTGTCTCAATGAGTGGTAGAATTCTCCTTCCCCCTTTCTCTGGAGACTCATTAGCCTACTCTAAGATGATAATGTCTCAAATTATAGACCACAAGATGAGTTGAGCTCAGTTATTAGAACAGGGAAGTCATAAGGTTGTTCCCACTGCTTATCAGCTTCACCACTAGAGTTGATTTTCACCATTAGAGAAGATTATCAACACAAGGAACGTTGTTGTCTTTTCTGTAAGTCAAATCAGTTCATCAGTCTCCAAAAAGCAACAGCACAGCACACAGTAGGTGGCAAGAAGGCCTCTTCCTCTTGGCAGCAATGAGTTTTTGTATCAGTTCGAGCTGCCTGTGACACCGCACCCTACCCTGAAGCTCACAATCCGCAGTAATCCTCATCTCGAAGCGACCATATGTGGTACTTAGGTGTCTATATCCCACAGCATGCATCTCCTGCCTGAGAGCAAACATGATAGCAGTTAATCATTGAGACTTGACAAATCCCCAAGACCTTTCTCCTCTACTTTCACCTACACAAGGTACAGATGTTCTTTTGTCCCACAACAAGGCATTCTAGTCCACCTCTAACTTTTCCCCTTCACTATTGTTTCTCAAGAACTGCCCAACCACTTGTCCCAAAAGGCTTATGACCCCCAAAATTCACTGTTAGAAGTGACCCAAGCAAGGCCCTGGAAGACAGAACTGAAGCTAAGTTACAAACACTGAGACATGGCATAGTAACAAGGGCAGTAATATGGACTTTTTCTCTATGACTTCACCCAGGGTCTTGCTCACAGCTTCTCATGTGAGTCTAAGCAAAACGTAAAATGGCGAAGTGAATGGTTCATGACTAAGCAAAGCTCCAGCTTACCCCTCCTTCCCAGAATGATGGCACGTTAGTGTCCTTATCAGGATTTCACAAAAGGGTAGGTCATCTGCCACTCAAAGGAGTATCTTCAAGCTTCCTCCTTCTACTGGGGACTTCCCTTTCCAGCAGGATTGCATCCTTCTTAACCTTATCTAAACGACAGTCACTAAGAAACCTCAGAAAAATATTTACATTGAGGTTGAACTAGGTCCTACTGAGCTACTAACACTAGAGCTGCTGTTTTGTCTAGCAGTTCCATCATCAGAATTACCCAGTAATGCCAGTATGTCAACATATTGCTTGCTTACAACACATTGCTCAGTGTGTCTGAACTTGAGAGATTTACATGAAATATATATGTTGGTAACTTGATTTGATACTTTTATGGGGAAAAACCCCAAACTAGACAGCACAATAAAAAGAGAGTGTCAAGATTCCTCTCTCAGCCTGCATGGTAACTTCTCAAGTCCCTTTCCAAGCCATGGAAAGGGATTATGTATCAAGATGATAAAGAAAAAACACATGATGGACTATCATGGGCAGGTCAGTGAGAAGGAAGAGAGGCTCTAAAGACAGTTTACCCTCAAAAGTCAAAGAGCAACAGTTTTCCTGGTTTGTATTACTGAAGTTGCTGACAAAGCAAACTGAAAATGAGCAACAGGAAGAATACAACAACGTGAAGTTCAGACAATTTGAGTTACACTTTTTATTGATTTTTAAAAGGAGCTGAATTTGAATACAGTGCAGGTTTAACACAGAGTCATACTTCCAGCAATAAACCAGCCCAGATGGAAGTGTAAGACATGCTAAATTTAGATGTAACCAATTCTGAGATGCTCAGCAACATGAGAAAGGTAGGATCAAACATACCACTCTTCAATCACAGATGGAGGTAACACAAGGCTTTTCAGTAAGATCTTAGAGGCTGTAAAAACCCTGCTGTTCCTGAGCAAATAAGCCCTGTGAGTGAAGTCAGGCATGGGGACAGATATTCAAAGAGGAGAAGGTTCTAGAAAGCACAAATACCTTGACAGAGCTGTCAATGACCTGTTCAGGTATTTAGGTTGCATCTTCCAAACTGCAACAGTAAGGATGTACAGGAAGCGCACTCATCATTTCCCCTGCAGCATGTCAGCTCCCTTCATGCTGCAAGACCCTCACCTTGTTGTAGAACTCCTGCTCCCTGGGACCGCGAGGTGGTGGCTGCAACTGCTTCAGGACAGTCCCATCTGGATGCTGCAGTATACCTACAAGAAAGGCATTTTGTTTAGGGCTTATCTTTAAAAGATACAGCTTTTAATTTTTCTGAGAAATAGCAAACACTTGATCAGAAGCAGCCTATTTGCCAAGATGTACTGCTTTGAGTACTTGCACAGTAGAGTGGAAATTGGCAGCTTCTGCGCCAAATGTTTTAGCAGAGGTTTGGTTGCATTCCTCTTATTCTAGCCATCAAGATGATTTCCTGGGTTTAACTCAGCTCAAGGCCAACACAGCACTGGGATTTGCCATTAGAAGTTCCACCCAAAAGAAACACTCATTCAACTATGGAAGATTACATAGACACTCCCTTTTCAAATAACAGATAAGTTGTTTTTCCAGCAATGTCAAGAAGTTAAAGGGGTTAGTACCAAGTCTAATGCCACTCTGCACTAGCTAAAGTGGAAATGCTGTCCTGTGAATGTTCATCTGTACTAGTGACATAGAACGAGCACTTCTGTATTACTAGAAGTAGCACCCCTACAGCACTGCCTGCTAATAAGATGCTACACCTTCATTGTCCATAATTACAACACAGAACTTCGCCTCAGCCAGGCAATCACCTTCATCATGCCTGGACCAAAACAACCCAAAATATCCATCCAAAGCACCCTCAATGACTCTCCAGTCAGCAATATTGCTGAATAGCAGAAGAGCATCTGAGAATACTCAAGAGATGGATCTGGGCAAGGACAGAGAAAAGTAACTGCATCCCCATGAAATGTTCTCCAAACCTCAAGATCATCAGTTGCAAGGGAAAAACAAAATCTCACTTCTGGAAAAACAATATTCTCCTAGGATTTATTCAAATAGTACTTTTGTTTTGCTTAGAAGGGAAGGAAAAATGTCAAAGGTACCCAAAATAGGTTCTATCTTCAGCTCATCACTTGAGGAAGCACAGTAGGAGGAGCCAGGAGCTTTGTGTCCCAAAAAGAGTTTGCAGTTGTTAACAGCAATTGTGCTTTCATCTTTTAGACAGCATTATGTCTGAATGGGCTCTGTTGTGCAATCCTGGAAACTAAACAAGACCTTTACAACCCAAAATCATTAAAACAACCACCAGACTTAGAAAAGTCGTTCAGTTAGTTGGCTGTGCCAAGGAACAGAGAACAAGTTTAAAGATCCGCGCGGAGCCGCTCTGGAGGCACACCGCTTGCTGCAAGTTGGATTCTGTATGCTTTCCACACAACTACCACAACATCTTGATACATTACTTAAGAGTTTAAATGTAACCTAACACTGGCTGAAGTATCCTCATCCTCTGGATTTCGTGACAGAGCAGAGCACCTACTCTGTAGCCACAACAGAAGCAAGCTGAATATATTGAATATAGAGGACGCATGTTTCAACATTCACCAGGAAGGTGAAAACTCCACAGCCTTCCTTCCCTCTGATCTGCAACAACCACCACTACTACCATCACCTGCAGATCAAACTAACACATGGATGTTTGTTATGGCCTTGTTCTAGAGTTGCTGCACACAGACTGTAGGATTGTTTTAATATGCAAATAAGCATTTTACTATTTCTGAAAAAGCAGCAGAACTATTTCAGAATTTTAACTGTGGTAAAGCTCATAAACATTTCTCAATGGCTCTGCATGCAAAGTCTTGCTAGCATTCTGAACCCCAAATCTACTGCAAAAATAACCAACATAGATGCATGCACTTTTAACCAATTAAAAACACCTGACATACAATCCACATGCTTTGCTGAACTACAGACAAACCTGTTCTGCAAACACACCAAACACAAGAGATCCTCTGAGGCTATCCAGTAAGAATTGACCAGTACGTATGTACCTCTGCACTGGGAAAACCACAGCCACAGCTGCAGGATTTGTGCTCTGTGTGACCAAGCAAGTCACAATGATAGGAAATGGCCGTGGGACCCCACAAATAGTTTGTGGTCCTCCAGCACTTTGACGGTACAGACAACAAAGCACAGCCAGGGTCAAAAGACTCTATAAGGTACCATCTCCTATTTGCTCCTGCCTCTCTCCACCTACCTACAGAAATAAGCCACAACCCAGGGTGGTTACCTTACTGCACATGATCTACCCTGTTCCGAGGGAAGCACTGCTGGAAACAGCACTCATTGAAAGGTCAATTGTAATGCCCTGAAGCTGAGAGTCTGTGTGTTCATGCAGAGACTGCAAGACTCCTCTCTTTGCAGAGCAGTGGCAGTCACAGCAAGCAAAGGGAAAACTGAAAGGTTATTCAGGGGGAACCCTGACATTTTAAGGCACACACTAACCAAAAGAGTAGTTAAAAATACTTTGGATACCTTCAAGCCCTCTGGTGTTTATAGGTGGGGACAGAAGGGAAGTTGAGCACTGAGGACAGCAGGGACATGCAGGAGGAAGCTGTGCAGGACAAGGAGGGCTCTGGGTTTGAATCAGTAAACAGTTCAGATACTAACGCCATCCGGATACAACCTTCAAGATACATTTGCCATGTTGTATGCATGGCAACAGTTGTATTCCGACAAAAAGGCAGTCTGCTTTGGCAGCTTTAAGCTTTTGAAAAGCTCTTCTTTTTAAAAGAAAAGAGGCTCTCTAAGGGGTAGGAAAGGGCAGAACAGAAAACACCAGGAAGGGTGACTACTCCAGGTAGAAAAGGCAGCAGAAAAGGTAGAAGATACATTGGTCTCCTCGCACATGTTTCAAGTTCTCACAGATTCTAGTATACAGATTGTCTGTGATATTCCTTACCATTGCTATTAGCAACTACATATATCCAAACATCTGGCCACTAGCTTCACAACAAAGACACCAATGGGGAGCAGTACTGCAGAATTATATATGACCCTGTATCTTTAGCATTCCAACTGCCTGCACTCTTACATACAACATCTGTAAAGAAATAAAACAAGAAGATTTGGTTATGAAAAACGAGATGTTGTGAGTGCTAGAGCAGATCTGATCTTCACTTAAACAAAGAACTCAGTTTCTAAGATGAGATCATAAACTGCTGTGGTACCTCTGCAGCAAAACCCTGGTCTTGCTTGTTAGATGAAGTGGAATTATCTAGACCTAAACCATTTGAGCTGCACACATAATATAGATAGTATATAACCTATGGTGTATGATCTGCACTCCCTTGATCCAACTGCAATAAAACTGACACAGCATAAGTGAGGTTCTCCCTGAAGTAAGCATTTTTTGCCTGTTCTCAGCCAATGTTATACGAACCACAAGGCAGATATACAGCTCCAAGGATCTAGCACACCTCCCCTGACATTTTATTGCACCAGGTGCAGCAGGAGCAAGGGACAAGAATTACTTCACTGTGGAAATTATCAGCAGCGAGACAGGTCACAGACGCAGGCTATAGATAAGACAAACTCACAGCACCATTAATGCTGTAATTCTACTCCCTGATGGCTGAGGGGTTCTGAAGTTCAGCCCTTGCCCTGTTCAGCAGAGGCTGCTCCTAGTGACAGGGTTCAAAGGCAATATAACGGCAGGCGCTCATTATAGCTATGTTCAAAGGGCGCGCTGAGAGCTCAACGAATGTATACCTTACACTTGGCTGAGAGGCAGGAGTTACACCAAATGTGAGGTGCTAGAAGGGTGAGACGTGCCATTTGGTAACCTTAACTTGGCCGCTTGGTTTGGCACTGACCGCTGCCTATGTTAAAAGGACCAACGCCTCACTCAGCTTGAAATTAAAAGAGAAATTGAAAGCTAGCAGAGGCACTCTTCAAAAAAAGCTGTATTCTCATGTTACTTCACTTGTTAGCCTCCTTACGAGCCACTGGAGCAAATTTACTATCAAATTAACAAGCAACCAAGACCTTACCCCATGCTAGTAAAACACATGCTAATATTTTGCTGAAGTTTCTGGCAACCAAAGACTTGAGAGTTCGCTTTAGATAAAGCATAGTTGCAACAGAAGTACTTAGAGTGCCAGCAGGCTGTTATCTACGGTCCCAATTTTTTAAAAGGTGCCTGTTAAAATGAAGCTGAACTGCGGAGACTCTTTGGCTTAAAGGTGCCAGTTAACTGCCCCATCCTTACAGGCCGTTACCAGTTACGAAAACCATCAGAAGACAGATACTTAAGAGTGGTGACACCTGTCCATCTACCCTGGATAAGCCCTGACAGCCCTTGGAAAGAGAACAGACCGTGGCCAGGGAAACTGATCCTCCAGCCCTGAAAGGACCACCACATTTCTCAGCCTGGAGATGGCTGACATACCTCCTGACAGCCCCCAGGGCGCCGCCAGCAGCCCCTCACAGCCCGCCAAAT
This sequence comes from Eubucco bourcierii, assembly GCA_013396675.1. NCBI lineage: Eukaryota > Metazoa > Chordata > Aves > Piciformes > Ramphastidae > Eubucco > Eubucco bourcierii. Next base: position 196,081 of record VWZE01011721.1, read on the forward strand.
CCACCGGCCCCAGGGTGGCCGCCGGACCCCCCGAGATTCGAGCGCTTGGCATTGAGGCTGGCACCCGAGAGCGAACAGGTGCTGGCAGCTCGGCGCGGGAGGCGGGCAGAGCCCGGCGGCGGGAGCTCAACCACCAAGCCGGTAAGTCCTGCCCGCCGCTCTCGAGGTGCCGCTGGCTCGCTCCCGCCGCCCGCGAGCGGCTCACGCCTGTCACTGACACCCCACTGGAGCTGCTGGTCGCCACCAGCGGGACGTGAGAAGAAAAACGAGACCCACCGCACCACAGCCAGGTTTGGAAGAATTAAGACAACCAGGAGGGCGTGGGTGTGGGGAACCCCCATCACGGGCAGCCCTGTCCGCCGCTCCCCCGACAGCTCCCCTCCCGCGCCCCGGCGTCGCTCACCGCCTTTATCCTTGCCGTACATGTG
>VWZE01011721.1:196977-244900 GCA_013396675.1 Eubucco bourcierii
GCCCCGGTTCAGCGGCAGGCTGAGGGGGCTGCAGGGCCTACCGCAGCCCCCGAGTGCCCGCGAAATCGGCCCCGTGTACCGGTAGCACACAGTCCGTGGGCGTGCCCATGCCGCCGCCAGTCTCCGGGGCCCGCGGTCGCACACTCTGCCTGGGACTCGCGCCTGATCTGGTGCGCTAAGCGAGTGATGTGTATTGGCAGACTGGGACTGTGCCCCTTCCACTGTATCTCAGTAACCCAAAATACTCGCAAAATCTTTTTTAGTTTTTTACTGGGTTTGTCCATTTTCTCTCCAGTAGATCTGAAGGACTATCAAAGAGAGCAAACAAGCATGTATTAGCATCAGACCTTCATAGTGGGAGAGAATCTGTAATGCAGCCTAAAACAGCTGCATTGAGCTCTCTAGATGCTTGTTTTGCTTGTGACGTGGGCATACCTGACCTGACATCAGATCAAAACTGAGTATTCTGAATTTTTAACTCCCTGTGATTAGAGGAAGGTGTGCACAACCCCTGCATTCCCTCACCAGACCCCATAGCCCACTGCCTGCCTCAGAGACTTCATTTTTTCCACTAGAGCATTTATCAGCTCTGTTGTAGCAGCTTCAAGTTGCACCAGGTGGGTAAGGTTGGACATTAGGAGAAATTTCATCCCTGAAAGTGTTGTCAAGCCCTGGGAGAGACTGCCCAGGGCAGTGGTGGAGTTTATCCCCGGAGCGTTTTCAAAACTGTGGATGTGGTGCTGAAGGACATGGTTAAGTGGTGACCTGCAATGCTGAGTTGGACTCGATGATCTTAAAGGTCTTTACCAATCAAAACGATTCTGTGATTCTATTTGTGGGCCTGTCATTACTGTCTTTTCACTGTTTCTTTCTTTTATAGAATTAGCTCAGCTCTGAATAGTCAATCTGCGTTTTTGCCGCAGTATGAGCCAGTATCATCATGTTTAGCATTAGTAGGACACAAGAACAGGAAAACAAGGTCAGAAATAGGAATATGAATTTTAGCAGATATATGACATTCCTCTAGATTTTACACAAATGGGATGATACCTATAAGGAATCTGCACTGACATCAGAGGAACAACAATGTAGCGAACTTAGCTATTACTTGCTGAGTCTTCCCCATCCCATAGCTGGAAGAACTGGATGACAGTTTGGGGGATTTACACAAGAAATTAAAGTATCAAAGGAATAGGAAGGACACAGGAAAAACAAGAGTATTGAAGAGTAAGAGGAATGCACATCACATACAGATCTAACAAAGCTGAGCTTCTTTAGATAACTGTTCATGGAACAATTTGTTTCCTTCTTAATTGGGCGAGACAGGGAAGACAGTGGTAACAATTTAGCAAGATTCTTTGTGAAATAATGAGAAAACCAAGGTTTCTCCTTGACGAATATCCCCTTCTCATCAGTCATTACCATCCAGCCCTAAGGATTAGGAGTCAGATGGTTGCAAGCAGAAGCTCCTCTCTTCAATTTCCCAGCACTGAATTTTCCCAGAGGGGTCCTGATGTAGGAGAGAAGTACCACAGATTGGCCAGCCCTTGCACACAAAAAATTACTGAGGACTGGACTGAAAAAAAGTCACAAGTGGTATGTGTCTGGCAGAGAGAAGGCTCCGAGTCTCAGCAGCAGCAGCTGCTGCAAGGTTTGGTTGCCAACCTGAGCCTTGCAGATATTTCCCCCTGCAGAGAGAAGAGACACTTTGGCTGATCTGGGTCTAAATGCAAAGCGAAAACCATAGATGGCATTTCAGCTTTGCATGAGTGCACATGAGTGCACATAAAGCTGATCTACCTGAGCTTGAAATCTCAATGGAAAAACAAAATTAAAAGGCAAAACCATGGAATTTAAAGACTATTCAAGCACCTAGTCCTGAACAAATACCTTCTAGATATGCTTAGAGTGAGCAGAAGTGGGCCTGGAGGGGATTAAAAGGAACACGACAGCATGAGTAATTGGAATAAATAAACACTGACTCTTTTCTTTTCCCTGCTATTTGCTTTAGTCAGATTTATGCATATAAAAATCGAGTGACGCCAGACTCCATCTTCCGCTCACTCATTCCACCCTCACGCTTCAGCACATGGAGTTCACTCGTCTTATCTCCCAAATTACAACATGCAGAACTGAGAAAATACCAGGAACGACAAATAATTGATTTCTCCACAGGGTGTGATACTCTTAAGAGTTTGTGCTGAAAACTGAGCCTACCAGCAAGACTCTCAAGGAGACTTCTAGTCTCTGGGCTGTGCAATAAGCACTCGAAGAGACAGCGAAAGAGGCTGTTGCAGACAGCTCTTAAAGAAAGACAGGTAGTTGGGAATCCCCCTTCTTCTCTCAGCAAAATGCATTTGGCAAAATTATGCTTAATTCTGAGTTATTCTTTCTCTCTGTTGCTGGAAATCAATCTTACCTCACTCCATCTGATGAAAATATTAGGACTAACAGGCATGTATTTTGCCCAAAGTGCTTTGTGCTGCAAGAGGTTGTCTCATCAGCAGATTGCAAAGCTCCCCTGAACTGAGTGAGGATTATAAAGAACTGTGTGTTGCTGAAATAAAGCCTTTTCCCAAATGCAACAGCTAGGCAATAGCTAACTGCAAGATGCGTGGTAGTTCAGTACAGGAAATAAGCTCGTACTTCAGTGGAAGTGGAGGAGGGTATTAAGTAAACAGATTAGTGGGGCTGAGATCTGACCAGAAGTATCAGTACTCTAAAGCTATGCTGACAACAAGCACCACTGGATTTTTCAGAGCCATCTCTTCCCCATCTCACCAAAAACATTGCTCCACTGCCATAGATGCGTTTTCTGCATGAGGTCTGTGCAAGAGATGTGGATCCTGCTGCCCACAGAGCCACTTCCTGCAGCAGGCAGCCGCGCTTGCGTAGCTCCTGCCAGATGGACAGATTGCAACAGAGCCGACCTGGGCCGTACTTGTGGTCCTGATGAGAAACACCAAGCGGGGAAAACAAGAATTTGCTGGAGGAGTGAGAGCATCTGCAGCAGTGTTTCTGTGGGCAGGAAGGCCTGTCCTCCTCCTTGAGTGCAGAGCAGATGTGGCTGCAGCAGTGTGGAAGCTGTAGCTGTGTTGCAGTTCTTTTGTTCACACTGTGTTCCAGCAGAAGGGCCACTGTATCGTGCCCTCTTAAAACAGCTCAGGGGTTTTCATCCTTTGTTAAATTCAGCAAAGTTCTGTTCTTGTCAAGTGAGGGAAAATCTAAACTACTATTTTCTGTTGTAGCTGTAAAACTCAGCAGTGCTGCCACCCACTTTCTTTCTTGGCTATTGCCTTGTCTCTTAGGTATCAAGTCCTACAGTGATTCATCTTTTACTTGGCTCTGACTGATGCAAACTCTTTGACACACTACTCTCCTCCCTGGCAACCAGATGAATCTGGGGTTTTACAGGGTGGAAAACAAAAGAGTGTCAAAAGTCAACCTATACTCTCTGGAGATGATATAGTACCTTTTGGAATTAACCTGTGATGTTAATTCACTGCAGTTATGTATTTTCTGGATCACCTTTTCCACAAACAAATGCAGCTCTGAATTTAGAGAGGTTTCTTTTGTATTAGAAAGCTAAAAGGACTATAATGGTCAGAAGCTCATTAGAGTCATAGAATTACAGAATGATTGGGAATGATAGGAATGATGACCTGTGAAGATCATGTAGTCCAACTCTCCCCATCAGAGCAGGTTTACCTAGACCAGGTTGTGGATAGCAGTACTCAGGGAGGCTCTGAATGACTCCAGAGATGGATTTTTTTTGTTGTTGGTGGTGGCGATCATTAAAGGAAGTAAGCACAGAATTTGAAGGAAAGTTTTGGTTTTTTTTTTCCTCAGAGGAGAAGGGGTGAGAAGCAAATAGAAGGGCTTTCATGGTGAGAAGAGGCAGCAGTGGGTGTTTGCTGAGACTGCATTTATTAAACATCTTCATTTGTGACCCACAGAAGGGAATATGCACAAAGTCTCCAGGTCTGTGGATACTCCTGACCTCCTTAAGGCAGTCAAATGTCACACTGATGGCAGAGAAGTCCTGCAGGTTCTCACACAACTGAGCAAAAGCCACAGTGTTGACATAGGAGCTTCAGTGTGGATAACCATAGGGTAATGCACATAGATGAAAGTAATCCAAACCAAAGCTATTCAATGCCAATCCTGGAACCAGCTTTTCACTGCCCAGGAAGTTAATCCTGAAGTCACTGTTGACAGTTGACTGTTGACTGAGATCATCAGCCTGGCAATACATCTGCACCCCAAAAAAGTCAGCCAAATATTGGGCAACATCAGCAACAGTGTTGAAAGACAAAAGGCCTAATTTTCCTGCTATGTAGCCTAAGCCTGTCACGGACCAAGTCCAGCTTCCATGCCTGGTCTCTTATGGAGAATAGAAACATACCATTAATCAGCTGGTGAAAGATGGAATTAAACAATAATTTGCAGAGGGTCTAAATTGGTGGAACATGTTTTAGCTTACTCCAGCCTTAGAAAATGGCAATGACATGTGTATGCCTTGACAACCTTGGGGAAGAAGTTGTCCTTTCTAAAGCAGAGGCATTAGAGCAAGGTCTCTAGTACCATCTCCTGGCAGCTAAAGAGTATTATAGGTACCTTCAGCTAACAGGTAGCTAAAGATGACTCCTTTGGTCTTCCTAAACAAAGATTTTCAAAGTGTGGCTTTGTATCTCTGTCAGGGGGTTGCTCAGGGTTTACAAATGCATGACAGCATTTTACCAGTCACATCCTAATGCTTTAGGAGAACCTTGGTACTTAAGATTATTAACATGCCAAGAGGTTTACTTAAAATGTCTTTCCCTGGAGGCTACTTGCATCACCTCCACCTGCAGTAAAATCCAACACCCATTTTGTGACTAACCCCACTGCCAACTGGCATTAAGGAAAGTCTCTCCTATTAAGCAGTACTCTACTCCAAAACTCTCTCTGCAAAGGCACAGAATTTCAACCCTTACAAAATCATTTAACACATGCAGATGTTGGAACCAGTGATGAGATTGATGGTGTAAGATGACACTGTTTGAGAAGAGCAACCCATTTAATAATTGCTGAAGTGAAAGTCTCTTCTGGCTGTTGTTTTGGTACCAGAGTCTTGAGCAAGACTCCCAGCAGTGAACAGACAGTGCCACTTGACAATGTCTTAGCCATTTATGGCTATATTTGCCAACTGCAGAGAAGTATTTGAGAAAAGTTATGCAGTCAGTGACCTTATCATTCATTTTGCTGTGTTTCTGTTGTCAGCTGAGTTGAGTGAACAGCACAAACATTACAGCTACTGAGCAGATCCTTACAGCGTGCTCTATTTTGAATGCTTCACACATTAAAGCTGTAATTTCTGGCAGGCTCAGGAAGCTCCTCTTTTCTGCACAGGCTTCTCTGGGAGAGCAGAAGGCACTTTCTTTGTATAAATGTGCCATGCATTCAAAAACACCAAAGGCAAACTGCAGTCTGCATGACAAAAAGGATACAGAGTGGATTAAGGGCAGTGCAATGTCAAATAGGAAGAGGGGTGGTTCAGTCTTCAGCCAGGAAAACAAAACTATTAAGAGAAATTATCTCTTTGTGTTTAAGTGAGATATATCCAACTTCTATGTATCAAAGCAATCAGAAGTTGATTAAAAACCCAAATAAATCCTTCCTTAGCAGTCCAAGCTGCACAAGAGAAAGATGGACTGAATTATGCTTTACTGAAACCTCCTGAACTCACTGTGATTTTACTTGAGGGAGAATACCAGTACAATACTGCACATTTAATTAAACACTTTACAAAGGTGGGTGTGGAAGAACACTTCACTGCTAACAGGAGACCCACAGCATGAATGCACATGGCTCTCTGTCCAGTACAGCAGGATTTCACAGCTAAGGAAGGAAAAACACAGGAACAGATGTCTGCTAGAGGCACATAACATCTCTAGCTCAAAGGAGCAAGTTTTTGGCTATCAGAAGCACTCAGTCCCAAAAGCTAATGAACAGCCACTTTGTACATCCTCTGCTTTGCTCTGTAAAAGCACAATGAAATGCAGCACGTAATTTGCTTTAATTCAGTTTACCCCTTCTTGCTACCATCTAGCAATGTTACCACCGAACAATCTTCTCTTCTAGTTTATGCTTTCTCCCATCTGCCACTTAATTTTTTTCCCTCCTTTGTTTTTTCCATGCACATCTATTCATTTGTATGTTATTTTAGGTTTTATTCAGCTTCTCTCTGCATTAGCCTCATGATTAGGCAGCCTGGAAATCGTCCTGTCTAAAAACACACACAATGCACTGCAGACAACACAGTTACACCACTACTACAGAAGAAAACAAGCAGCAGAGAGCTTCAGGCAACAGCCCATAGTACCCATCCTAAATTAATGATGGCACTTCAAAAACAATCATTTTCCTGCCAGTAGAGAGAAACCACTCATCAACGCAAGAGAACCAGGACAGAACAAGCCTGGGTGCAGAAAGCAACTGGGGGAATGGGTATCTGATACTGCTAGGCTTAATGTTTACCAGTGACAATGGAAAAAACATTTGGCCTTCTCAGCAGGTCCATGTGAAATGTTCTGACCAAGCTGGAAGAGACACCAAGTTCTGCCTAACTCAACCTGTCGGCAGCTGTGTTGAAGCATCTCCTCTCAGCCCGCATGCTGTGTGGACAGCACCATCTCCTGCCTAACCCAGCCAGGGGGGTTGTCAGCCTCGGAGCTTCAGGAGATGAAACAAAAGCCAAATTTAGTATGAGACTCCACACTCAGGCTGGCTACAGAAGCCAGCTGACAAGGTTTCTTTGGAACACCATTGTTTAGCTTCACGCCTCCATTCTTATCCTTCCTGCCATTATAAAATGTTCTTCCGCTACTGGAGTAAGCTACTGTGATACAGCAGTGACTCAAGTTTCCATGCCTTTATCTAGCTGTAGGACACTGAAAGAAAATCCTACTCCATCTCTTGTGCAAGAAGCATTTTACAGACTTCAGCAGTACCAGAACAAGGCCTGAACTGCACTGTTATGGTGAAAACTTCAATAGGACCTGTGGTCAGCTCTGCAGCTGGCCCTTGTGGAGCAGCATGGAAAGGTGCTTAGTCCCAAACGTGTCTGTGGAGCACTACTGAGTGCCTGGGCTCAGGCAGATAGCAATGCTGCTGAAAAAAACCCCAAACATAAACACATGCATCTATTTAAAATGCCCTTAAAACCTGCATTGCCCACATCAATAAACATCAAGCACCCAGCATTTGTTTCTTCCTAGTGGAACCATGTGTGAATGCAGAGGTGGCTCCAATTAAGTCACGAGGTGGAAGATGATGGAATTAGAAGTAGATAAAATACCTGTACCTTGCAGCTGCCATTGCCCCTTCAGTAATGCTGATTCCAGAAACACTGGAATATTTGACATTCAGACTAATTTGATGAGTCACACTCAACTGCTGCAGAATCAGAACTTTAATTTATTCACCTTCCTCACAAACACAAGTTGAAAATTAACAATGCAGAACAAAAATATTTTTTTTACTCCAGGACAGAAATCCTTCACTGCTTTAATAGGAAGGATTTGTACCACAATTTCACAGGGGAATTTCACCATGAGGTAAAAAATTGCACATTTGCAAAAGAATTTCTTTATGGTTAGGAACATGGCTAAGGTATAACCAATTCATTTCATATTGTAAAGATTGAGGAAAGTGCTGAAGAACGGAGACTTCAGAAAACACTGGAGCAGGCAAACACCCAGACCATCAGAACACAATAACCTATTGTGGTACTAGGAAAAACAAATGGGAGTGGTCTCCACTATGCTCATCAAAACTGCTGGGGAGTTTGTTTATTCGAATCCAAGTCTGTCTTTTCATTACCCTGTTCTAAAAAAATCACTTAAGTAACAGGAACTTTCAGGTACAGTAAATTTTATGTACAACAAAATAAGGTTTAACTATCTTGGGTCAACATTTAAATGTGGCATATCTCCAAAACATAACTTGCCAAAGATATAAGTCAACGGAGTCTGCTCCTGCATCTTTGCTTCCCAGGAAGAAAAACTTCTCATAGTACTCTGATGCCCAAACTCCAGGAAATGGTTTATAGGCAAACTCCAGGAAATCATTTATGACTCTGGAGACTCATCTAAAACTTCAGAACTTCATCTTTCAGAACATTACTGCAACTTTCAAGTTTCGGTCCTTCAAAGCAGCCAGGCTTTGCTGATAGCAGAAAAAGAAGTCTCAAGACAACCTAGCACAGATGCAGGTTGATGATTACAGCAGCATTGGCATAGTTCAGAGCTATTCACAATGTAACTCACCTCTGACAGAAATGGCACACCCATGAGATAACATAGACATTACACCCTCGAGATTATGATGAGCTCAAACGTGTATTTGACAGTAACACAGAAATATCCAGTGTCATAGCCTAGTAACAAACAGATAGTTTTGTTTTGGATAAAAGCCATTTGTTTGATAACTTGAACATAAAACAACTTTCCATATGCATCAGCAACGGAAAAAACAACAACAACAAAAAAATCATTACAGTCAAGTAGTAAGACAAGAAACTAAATGTGTCTTAAGGTGACTTTTTATAAGCAGAGGTCTCTCACATGCAGTAGCTGCCCCTACTACAATACTCCACCTGCAAACTCCTTCTCTACCTCTCTGCCACTTTTTGTACCTTCTGCCAAAGTTCAGCACAGACAGCTAAGAACTGAGCCTCTGGCTGTCTCACACAGAGAACATACAAAATATTTTCTTTAATCTTAAACGCTCAGACAAATCACACTCTTAAAGAAAAATTCAGTAAAACCTCAATGGCCCCTATCATCTGGAAGAATCCTTAAGGGTGCAGGTTAAAATGGCAGCTTTTTGAAAAGGCCTTTCTCCTGACTTAGAAGCACTCTCTTGGCTAGGACATTGAGAGCTCACAGACAGCAGCTGCGCTAGGACTGGATATCCCAAACTGCCTCTGCCACTCCACTCTTTGGGTTTTGCTTTGTAGTCACTTGCATCTGAAAAAGTCAGCTATTTAATTTAAGGAAACCAACACAACAGCCACAAATGCAACTGTGTCTGAGTGCAATAGGAAAGAAGGGTAAGAGCTATCCTCATCTCCTCCTTTCCTTCCCCTTGTTTCTAGCTGTTAAAGCCTTTCCTTGTCCACATAATTTCTTTTGGTAAAATTAGCTGAGCCACGCTAGTGGTTAGCCCAGGGAGGCAGGAGTTACTTAAGACACATAGAGCCTAAGGCCACTTAGTAAGAAAGGTGTGCCTCCTCCCTCCGCAGGGGGAAGAGTCCTCTGGAACCAGCGAGAGCAATGATGACGCAGGCAGCAATGATGGGTGGGGTTTAGGTTTTATTTTAGCCTCTGGAATCAGTTGGCATTGCCTCTTCTATAGCAGCATCCCACAGTCTGGGGAAGCAAGCTTCATCACTAGACTGCAAGGGACACTAAGGCTTTCTAGCAGCAAAGACAACCCTGCCACCTCCTCTCCATCACACTGAATGCTTCCTCTCATTTCACTTGTCTATTAAGGAAGCTCTCACAGAGACCATCTCTCTAATCCTATTCTAAATACGGGTCTGCAGTCGGGTAGTGTTTTCTTGATAGCACATGGTAGCAGGGTCGAGTTTCAACACAGCTGTAAAATCCAAGGTAAAGTTGCTCTCTAGCCCCATCTTGCTGTAAGCCTTTGATGTTTTCTGTTCATAGCAGCTTTGAATTTGTTCTTTTACAGAAGGCAGACAGTAGTCCAACAGGCCGCACATGGCACCTACAGAACATCAGCAGAACTGCATTTTGGCACCATGATTGCTTTCATGCTGCTGCCTTTTACACAGGTATCTGTTCAGACCTGTGACTTCAGAACCTCTCCAGCATTTTCAGATCTACCTTTTGAACACATGTTCTACTGAATAGCCTCAGAGTAGTACACACATATTGGAAAATAATTTAATATCCATTTTCTGATGAAGTACATTCTGTGTGTCATTTCAGTTTCATACTCCATGAGAGAGTACACACACTTTACAGGACAAAAAATTGAAACCATGACTACTTAGTAAATTATGCATTGTAGTGATTAAAACAAGACAAGCACCAGAGAAAATACACATGCTGAAGCCTGTTGTATAGATACTACACTGGAAAGTCTTCAGTGACAAGACAAAGAATTTGTGGTTTTTCCCCCAATTACAAGTGAGCAGAGGATTTGTCAGACATTCATTTTGTAGCTTCTACTGTCCACTCTAAGCTTCCTTTCTCTTGATGATCAGAGGCCCAACGTTGTCGCCAGTTTCCTCGTTGTGCTTTGTGTGAGACCCATCACACAGTGGGAACTGAAACAAAGAGAGAAAACACACATCTCAAGCACATCCACTTAGAATTAAGAACCTAGGGTAGGAGTTCATTAGAACATCTTCTAAGTAAACTCACTGTGATCACAGGCCACACAACTTCTCTGGCTGGCATCTAAGATCTCCCCAAGTTTTGGCTGAACACTAGTTCTGTCCACAAGTGCAGACTTGAAAGACTTGTTATCAAAAAATAACAACTCTACTCCACTCTTTTTAGTGTACCTGTCTCAGGCCAGCAGGAAGAAAACACGGTCCAAGCTGACCTTTAACTGCAGCCTGCTTGGAGTGTCTTGCTTTCAACCTTGTCCCCCTGACTCTGTCCTCCTGGGCAACAGCCAGAGTTGCATACAGTTACAGAAGTGGAGTGAGGAAGAGAAACTGGAGATCCTTAACTGCACTTTTTTCCTGGTTTTCTAAAGCACATGATTAGAACAAGGAGCTTCCCTAGCTAAGCTCTGCAAGAGAGATACCTACATGTCAGTCCTGCCTCCAGGCAGATAAGAGCAACAAAATCAACTTTGCTCCATCTTGACTCAGATAGCTTATGTCATCCACACAAAGGTCTCTTTGTGCAAACTGGCTTCCACATGAGGGTTTTGACCTGCTAAAGGAAATAAACTGCACCTCCAACTGACATGGCTATTCATCAAAGGCGAGACCCATGAGGACTCCTTTAGACAGTTCTAACTGCCCAGGTCCCAAACCAGTGACAACCACTGTGCTCCTGGGCAGATCTTTTTCACATGCAAGAGCCAAAGGACATTCTATGAAGCAACGAGGAGTAAGGGTTGATCCCACCACTTCTCAAGGATGCAATATTCCCTTGCAGTACCATCAAGGTCTTCCACAATTCACTGACCCCGGTGTTCAGGCCTCAGTCACAGCCCTCAGAAAAAAAAGTAACACCCTATCACCCATGGTTAATTAGAATAAATGACTGCAAAGAGGTGAAGTGGGTTTTTTTTGTTTTGTTTTTCAGTTACAAAATGTCAAACCCTGTGCTATAAATGGGGATAATGTTTCTGAATAAAGAAATCTTGAACTTAGAGAATACTCATCTCAGCTGATTCATGCAGGAACTTTATCATCACATCAGTCATTTGTGACTCAGTAAGTAGGCAATGACAGATACTTGGAAAAAATCTGAGCAAAGAACAATGTTATGTTCATGGGACACTGACCAGCTCCCAAACCCAGATGTTGTTGGGTCAGTTGTTCTTCCATGGAACACTACAACTGTCTGGTCTTCACAGGATCATCAACCCAGATTCCATCAGATACCAAAATCACACATGGCCCAAGGTCCAGCTACAGCAACACCATCATTTACAGTTTACAAGTGACAAAAATGGTGGATATCATAGGCTTCAGAGAGCACAGAGACATCTCTACCCACTACCAATTCCAACTGCTACGAACTCATCTTCTGGATCTGCTGGTCTCAGAACTACTGGTTCCCAGAGTTTGGGAAATCAGACTTGAGCTTCTCAGAAAGAAGAAAAACAAAACACCACTTTCCAGAGCTTGGTCACCTTGAGGACCAGATCCTGAGTAAGTGGATTCTGGGCCTGACACAGCATGTTCATCCTTCATTAAGATGAAGCAGGCAAAGCTCAAACCCCAAGGGAATTGTACAGTCATCTGGACAGCTCAACTTATTTCCCTTGACACTGAAAAGTTTTAGATGCCCAAGTGCTCTTCCTTCTGATGTTTGGCAGCAGTATTCCTTGACCCTCAGCCTGGGGACTAATACCTTTCTGGAAGACACAGAGGTTGCAAGTTTTTAGAAAAGAAAGCAAATTAATATATTCACCCCCTGGCTGACACACTTAAAAATAGAGAGAAGTGAGAAAATGAGTATTTATCTTCAGGCTAATTAGTTTGGTTTTAAGACAAAACTTGTCTCTGTGCTGGTGAATCTGAACACCTTTTTTTGTTGAAAACCCAAAACTTGACCAGCAGTGCTGTGAAGTGCCTGCAGAGCACAACACTGAATAGGAAAAAGAGCCATTCAAAGAACTACCTACCACCTACTTGAACAGATAATTACATCCCAAGACAGACTTACCTAAAGATCCCATGCATTTTAAACACATCCTCTCCATAAGACTTTGGCCAACATAAACAAAGCAAGCCTTTGAAGTAACTATTTCAGGGAAAAAAAACACCCAACAACAAACCTCAACCGCAAGTAATGCTGCTCCTTTTTATCGGTCACTCCAAAACCCTACTGTTTTGTTATTCCCCACACAGGAGAACCCCACTTGAAACCTGTGTGCACTGACAGTGCTTATGCTACAGCTGAAGTATCCCATGGTCCCTATGCTTCTGGTTCCATCAACAGCCTCATGCCTCAGATAAAGCTAAACCTGATGAAAAGTGTTCCTGAAGTCATACAAAAGGACACTTCTTCTAACCTGGATATGGAATAGAGACGCTCATACCCTGCACACTTAACAAAAAGTTAGTTAATCTTACTTATTGGAACTGCCTGCTCTGAAGCACACACAGATGATGCATCCAAAGATGACAAGCACGTAAGAATGCTGAAGGATGTCTGTATTTTATTACTGCTTGGCAATAACTGAACCAGAAGAAGCACGCACACCATCTTAAAGATCATTCTACCCCACCATACAAGGTCAACTGATCAGGGCAAGAAGGCAGCAGCAAAACTGCAAAATGTACTGTGCAAGGTAGATGATGCACATTAAAATACTCATTATTAAGCATCAGGGAAAGAAAACAAATGCCTTCAAAATTTTCCACTGACCTCCTTAATGCCTTTACAAGACCTTTCAGACCATACTTCCAAGAACAGACTTATTGTAAAGGCAGCCCCATCTACTTCCTCTCAGTGTGATTGCAGTCTCAACCTGGTAGGACAGTACGTTCCTGAAGTGACAACACCCCCCCCCCCANGATAACATCAAACAATAGCTGAAATATTAGCAGAGAGTGGAATGCAACCACTAAAACCAGACACCATCTTCCATTTCTGTTTAGAAAACAAATGAAACAAATGAGGAAGTCTAAAGTACAAACACCAAGACAGGATTACTTTTTTTTTCCAGATGCACTGAAGAAGGCACTTACGCTATTTTAACCCAAGGTAACCCAAATTCAGACCCTAAAAGTACAGATACTTAGAGTAGCCTTTCTCCCCCCATGCCCCCGATTTTTCCTTCCTGAAGCTGTGGCAGCTTCCAATGGTGAATTCTGGCTGTCAGGTGAGATTTGCCTCAAAGACTAGGTGGTAATGCTGCTGCTACACACATGCACAACACCTGCATGCCATAGAACCATTAGCACTGCACGTAAACATACACAATTCCCCACTGTGAAATCCTATCACATGTAACCAAGTCCACCAAGTAACTAGTGTCTAGGCCGGACTTGGGATTGCTCAAAAACAGTCTTAAAGTATGCCCTCCTGATTTCACTGGCTTCACTTCAGAATTACCTACATCCTATTTTGAACTGCCAAGTCACAAATGCATTAAAGGCCCCTTGTCAAGGTCCTTCAAAAGCTTTTTACCACCATGACTTCTTTTCAGATTCCCTCCATCACCACTGGGAACAAATCACCACTGTGCTCACTTGCATGGCAAAATGCAGCTACCGAGACAGCACAGCAGCGCTACAACAAATAATTCAGGACAGAACAGCAGTACCACTGCAGCACCACCTGTATAAGACAGGTTATCTGTGAAACAATTCTGCTCTCACTGTCTACAAGATTTAACAATGGGTTCAGACTGTGTGAGCAGCAATTTGTCACCAGCTTTAGCATATCAAGAGACTTCTTAATTGATTTCTCTTATCAACACCATGAACTAATAGCAAGGTACTTTCTGACCAAGTAAACTTTCAACGTCCTCCAGCATAAGGCACTCAAGGTCCTCTAGGACTGTGGTTCCTGAGCTTCTACTGCCATGAGGCCAGTAGTTTTGTACAAGCCTCAGAATCAGCACAGGTAGCGGGCATAACAGCATGTCATTCATGACTCTGACTGCTCCATACAGCGGTTCTCCTTTCAAGGGTGCTCCATCATAGCTCCAGAAACTCAGTGTTCATTATTAGCACTCATCTGCAGGCTTTCCTCTGAGAAACAAAAGAAATATGCATAGTTGTATGGATTGAAATACAGCTACATATCCCTGCAGAACAGCTGAGGTGAAAAGAAGTTACTTTCCTCTAAATTAAGCAGTCTGAAATGTTTTCATGTGCAGGTATCTTTCAATAAAACTAACTGGAGCATTTATTCTTCTCTTACCTTCTTGGATCTCCAACAACGACAGTACACAGCCTTGTCTCCCAGATCTTCCATATCAAATGCATGGACTACCTTGGGGTTATCCTTCTGGATGTGGGGATTCACCATTGCTTTGCAACACTTGTCTTTCGACAGGAATTTTTTGTAAGCCAGATACCCAACAGCAGCCGCTCCAGCAGCTAAGGAGACTGCAGCAATCCATTCACCTAGAATAAAATAGAAGGAAAACCAGGGAGAGTTCAAGTTTTGAACACAGCATTCTATAAAATCAAGTCAGTAGTAGGTGTCTTTATGCTTGTGTCAACATCTTTACTTTCCAACAGATCTTTTTTGTTCTGTAGTAGTAACACAGTATGTTAAGAGGTTTGTTTTTTTTTTTTTTTGACACTCACTGTGATGGTTTTGGAGTTACCTGCCCACCCACACCACAGATAATCACCCAGACTAGACTTAAGGACTAAAGTTATCTTTTACAGCTTAGCACAATGTACAAGTAGATATATACACAACAGGCATGAATAGTTACAGAAATATACAAGTTAGAGTTAATAGAGAAATACAATAACCCTCCCAAAAATCAGAGTCCCTGGGAGGGGCTCCTAACCACCCTTCCACCTTCTTTCCAGCCCTGTACCTTACCCCAGAGTTTGCCTTATGTGCAAGGTGAGTTTGGATGATCGGCAAGAGGAGTTAAAAGCAGAAAGATTAGTTGGATTACACAGCAGAAAGCAGAAGACACACCAGGTCCCAGAGAGAACAAGTCTCTCTGTCTTATCTATCTTTGTGCCCTTGTTTTTACACATCTCAGCAAGCCTATGAGTGAAGCAGACATCACCATTGTTTCATTTTCACAGCCTATAATCTAATTTTTTCATTAAAATATTCCAGTTAGCCTCAAACCAGCACACTCACCTAGTTAATCTACTCTTTTCTACTCATCAGAAGTACACCCTGCAGCAGCAAAACCCCCTGTTGTTTGTGTCAGGTGTAGACAGTAAGAAACACTAAGAAGTCACTAAGAAGAACACTCAGCATCAACAACCCAGGCAGGATCCCCCAAAGGAATGGGTACTGCACAGCTCTTAATGTAACAAAAAAGCCAGCAGGTGTTTGGCAATGCAGAAATTATTCAAGATACTATCACCAGTAACAAAAACCAGTTTAGATTAAATCCCTGCTGTAATGTACAGGAACAAGTAAAGATCCAAAAAGACTGTGTTTAAGAATAATAGCACAAGTTCATCTTAACTGGACTAGATCTTGACTCTCTGGAAGACAACTTCCACCAAAAGACTCCTCTTTCCATCACCTCTCATTTCAGTTTTTCTCCTAGTTACCTCTAAAATCTTTGCAGTCTTGTTCATTTAGTACAGTTTCATTTTCTGCAAGGAGTTTTCCTGCATTTTTGGTGGCTCTCTCCCTCGTGAAAACATGCTGGACTTTAGCCCAAATGTTCCAGTTACAGGAGCAGGTGGCTGTCCTATCTTTGCTTTTGTCCACCACTTACACTCACACATACTTGTAACGTGTACATACAGAGTTCATCTGACTCTACAGAAAGACAAATCAAACCAGAATTTGAGCACATTTACACAACCTAAAACTAGTACAGCCTCCAGTTGGGAGTTTCTATTTTGCCTTTCCATGTCTGCATCAGATTTGAAAGATGCCGCACCAGATGGCATGTTTGGAACAAGAAACATTACCACATTAAAGGCTAAGAAGAAACAAAAAGCCTCCGTTCATTCTTTCTACTCCCCATGGCCAACTCACTTGCTGTACTGCCACTGTGAGCTTGCACTAAATGGATCAAGAAGGTTTTTGCTTCTCTTCCAGCCTCTTCTGAAATCCATACCAAGGCCTTTCCTTAGTTAAAACACTGTGTTAGCTCATATGCACCATGGTAATCCACAGGGTCTGGACATAGCAGTATGCAGAACTGGACAAATATTTGTATGCCTGTAGCCCTGTAAGATCAGGGAAAGCAGGCATGCTGTTAAAGAGTCTTAATAAAGAAATGAAAGATGCAGCAATTGTTCAGAGTTAAATTTCTTAGTAAGTGAAGCAGAAAATGCCAACATACATGGAGACTTTCCCTGCAAACCACAGAATGGTATGGTTGGAAGGGGTTTCTGGAGATAATCTAGTCCAACCCGCCTGATAAAGCGGGGTCACCCACAGCAGACAGCACAGGACCACAATGTCCAAGTGGGTTTGGAATCTCTCTAGAGAAGGAGACTCCACAGCCTCTCTGGACAGCCTGCTCCAGGGCTCCAACACCCTCACAGTAAACAAAGTTTTCCTTATGTTTAGGTGGAACTTCCTGTTTGTGTCTTGCCCCTTGTCCTACTGCTGGGCATCACTCAGAAATAGTCTGGCCCCATCCTCTTGACTCTCACCATTCAGATACTGGTAATCATTGATAAGATCTCCATGAGTAACAAATCCTCCCTGTAAAAAAGGGATGATATTAAGATACAGAATCTTGATTATCAAATAATTTAGGACATGTTTTCCTGCTCCCAAACTCCTCTAAATAAAAGCCCCACAGAGCATATTGTGGATATAATGTCTTATACGAATCTACTAAACTTGCACCTCTGTAATCTCCCCATTAGAAATTAGCCAAAGTAGTGCATTAATTTTAATAGGGTAAAGAAGCGAGGAGGTGAAATTAAAAAAGGAATTCTATGAAAATCTGCTTTAGTTTAGCAAAACAGTCATAGTTGAAATCAAAAGCAAAAGGTTCCTCCAAGCAAAGTCACTACAGGGAGTCTCTGCAGCATCCTTTCCCCCTTCTTTCTTGAGCGCCTTTTCCCAAGGGAGCAGGGCTGTAGCAGGGAGGAGGTACTCAGCCAGTACTGGAACGAGCTGGGTCTGACAAGTTAAAGAGATTCCTGTTGAAACATCAAGTGAAACCACAACAGAGGGACTGCCTCTACTGGCGATTTGGGAAAAAAGCGACCTGACCTTGAACACTTCCAGGAAAGAGCATCTTGTATTTCAGCGAGTCTCTACTTCTTTTGAGGGCCACATTAATCTGTCACACACATGTTCCTTTTAATGCCTCATAGTGTCTTTTTTACTCTACTAGCTTTTTTTTCCCATCACTTCTCTGGAGCTCTGTCAGGATGGAAATTTCTATTAAGCAGTAATACACAAGCCCTAAGCATTTAAAGCAGTCTATTCTTTAAGTTCCAGCACTGCCTTAATGAACATCAGGTAAATTTATGAAAGCCATCTGAATTTAACAGACTTTTTCTCTTCAGCAGGTATCATCCTGCAAGGTTTTAGAGGCAGTAAGTTTTGTTGTCAACTGTTGTTTTGTTTCACAAAGAGGTTTGAAAGAGCTGGAATGTCTATTTCACCTTCCGAAGTAAGTTAAAACTGCACTTGGAAAGCAAACATTTTTCAGAAGTTTTTTAATAATACTTTAAACTCTGTTTCTAGAGGCCTCCAGTGCCAACTCAACAGTTTGCTGCCAAACTTTTAAGGTCATGTATGTAGAGGCATCTGTCAACAGAGTGACACTAATGTGTAATGTCAAGGTTCTTTATTTCTTAATAAAAACAACACTAAGAGCAACTTTTGAATGATTACTGAACAAATCTCAATCCTGGTATAACACCAAACCACAAGGTTACAAGACACTATAGGGAAGTGCAACAGGGCAGAAATACTGTTTTCACATCTTAAAAACAAGGAAAAAGGCTTGGCTAAAACTCCAGAAAGCTTAGCACACTAAGGAAAGAAGAGAAGGGCAGAGAGAAGGAAAGCTGGAAACAGAAGTCCAAAGAATGGAATCCCAGGAGGGCAGGTAATGCACAGAAGTCAACAACAACAAAAACAAAACAAAAAAAAAAAAAAAAACCACAAAAAAAACCCCAGAGAATAAAAACAGCAACAAGCCAGTTGCGGGAATTTGGTTTCTTTTACATTCTTTGGGTATATCCTAATGAACAAGAGATTTGGATCACAAAATTTCTCCTCTCTTCTCTAAAAAGACAGTATTTCTCTGGATGTTTCTAGCCTACAGAGGTACTTTTAGTATCTCCCTTATCTTATCTGCAGGAAGAACATGTGTTTACCATCTGCACTGACAAGCACATGAAGAAACTGAGATCATCTTGGCTCCACCAAGAGTACACGATCCTCCTCCTTAGAAAACGTATCAATTTATTTTACTTGAACTGGCAACAACACAGATAATTGCACCCCATCAAAAGTTAGCCCGAGACAGTCCTAAGAGGCAATTTTCAGGTTACCTCAGCTGCTTCAAAAACATCCACACTATCTGAAAGGCAGCTACAGAGTAGGTAACAAATGAAAACTCTCATTATTTTTTGTCTTCAGAAATGCTTATAGCCTTTAAGCTTTTTTCTCCTCCTTTTGTTGCCAATGAAGCTGTTCTTGTCAAGGAGTTGGTCGTGACAGCCCAGCTGTGTAACTGTCCACAACAAAAGGCCACCATTTTGCAGGCCATGGATGGAGAAATACTCACTAAGGAGTCATCCAGGGTAACTAACTAGCTGCAGAGAAACCTAACCAGTCACACTGACAGTCACTTCCACCACTTCACATCATCCACAAGAAATAAGAAATAGGATTATTATTGACATACTTAACTGAAATCTTAAGGTAAAAAGGCCACCTATTGGACAAAGATTGTTGGGTCTGGACCTTACATAGCAAAAATCACCATGCTCTGAACTGTGGTCAGCGTTGGGTCACACCTGCACCACAGGAAGCAGTATCTACGCTATTCAAAGTTCATACTTTGAATAGCGTAGATACTGCTATACAAAATTTTTTGTATATTTTTGTATATACAAAATTTTTTATATTTTTGTATAGCGTAGATACGCTATACAAAAATTCATACATGCCAAAACAGTATGTGAGCACCAATATACACAAAACCAATTCGCTCTCCAATTACCACCAGGAATTAAATGCCACAGAACTACTGGAAGTCTCTGGTGTCTAGTTTTGTTGAGGTAAATAAGCATTATTTATTTCCAAAATTCGCCATTCTGAGACGCTCACACAGCAAACAAAGAACTGTGACCTGCCAGGCACTGATCCCAGTTTAATCTTGACAGAAATCACATTAACCACATGCCACCTCCTCCTAAACAAAGCACTCTCCAGACTGCTCTGATCGGCTCTTCCCCTGCTCTCCTGGGATAAGGAGGGTATTTTCAGTTTGAGCACGAGAATGATCTTCTCCCTGCCCTCTCTCAGTCTCCCCCCAAAAAGAAAAAAGTTTTCTTCTCAATTCCAAGCATATAGGAATTGTTCTAATTCCGGCAAGTTTATAAACTATACTAAGTCACCTTTGAGAATTCCAAGCTGGCTGCAAGTTATGACCAACTAACCTTCGGGGTTCGGTTTGATTATTTTAATAAGCACAGTCTCCCACTGCTACAACCCATTTTAGATTAGAATGGTGCCTTTGCCACATTCCCTGGGTATCCCCCCAAAACAGACTTATCTCCTGATTTAAGGGCATAAACCATAAGGAGCCTTGCAACTGGAAACCACAGCCATGCTGGTGAAGCTGGTTTTTGTAGAGGAAATCGGGTAATTCAGCTCTTTACTTTGTCCTCCATTCATCCGTCCACCCCAACCCGTTCACGCCTTACGCGGCGCTGTGCTACTTCAGGCGTGATTTAGATCAACCACCACACAAAGATCACTGTCACAGTACACTATTGGGATTTAAGGTTCAACAAAAATCCCACAAATGTACAACTTCTCATTAGATCCACGTCCGGCGGCTTGAGTCCACGGGCTGCACAAAGGCGAAGTCTTGACAGTGGAGCAGCAGGGAAAATGACAGAAATAAACCGGCGGTGCCTACACCGGGCCCCTACCCCTATCACAAAACCCGGCGGGCTGCCGGAGCCGGCTGCGAGGGCCCAAGCGCGGGCAAGACTTAGGGCGGAGCTCGACGCCCTCACGATGCCGAGCCGGGAAAGCCCGTCGGGCTGAGCCACCGACCCTCACCTTCGCTCCGTGAGCTGCAAAGAGGACAGTTTATTTCCGAGGCTACAAGCCCCGGCGCCCGCTCGCAGGGCACCGGCAGCCCCATAGTGGGCGGACACGCCGCCATTTTGTCCTCAGGGGTCCCGCCACGGTGGAGGCAAGAGGTAGCCCCAGCCCAGCCCCCGCTGCTGCCTCTCCCTGCCACCCCGCAGGGTGCACACGACCACACCCCCCCGCCTGTCCGCGAGCCCGCCGCCGCCCCTACCCCGCACAGCGGAGTGCTGTCCCAACCCCATGGCTCACGCTCCAGCCGCCGCAAAGGGCACGCGCAGCTCCACGCCGTCACCGCGCAGGCGCTTTACTCACCGCCCACCTGCAAAATGGCGATGAACCTCTTAAAGGCGTTCTCGCTGAGCAGAGTTGTGGCGGCGTTGCGGTCGAAAAAAAAAAAAATTGGGGTCAGATGTTTGAGCAGTCCCTGTTGCGACAGAACAAGCAATAATGGCTTAAATTAAAAGAAGGGGAATCTGAACTAGATAGAACAAATGTTTTACACTGAGGGTGGTGAAACCCTGAGCTAGGTTGCCTGGCAATGGTAGAAGCCCCATCCCTGGAACGATTTCAGGTCAGGTTGTTTGAGGCTGTAAGCAACTCACTCATATTTCTGCTGATTGCAGGGGGTTGAACTTTATGAGTTTTACAGGCCCCTTCGAATCCGGACCGTTCTGTGCTGCTTCGAAATTAGTTCGCTACACAAGTGTGTTGAATATCGAATAGGAAGGACGACACACTTCAGAGTCACAGAAGTGTGCCCTCCCAGCCGCGAAGGGGCAGCAGCACCTCCGCTCTCCCCGCGGACTGCGCTTCCCGTCGTGCCCCAGCGAGGGCGCCGAGGCGGGAGGAGGGGTGAGGAAGGTTGCGCGTGCGCAAGCGGTCACAAAGGGCCCGGCGGAGCGCGAGCCTAGCCCCGCCTGCTCGCTCCCGCGGCGCGTGCCGATGCCGTTAACCGCCTGCTCCGACCCCCCCCGAGCTGCCGTCCCTGCCGCCGCCTGCTCCGCACTCCCATGGCGCTGAAGCGGATACAGAAAGTGAGTGGGGGCTCAACGGCGGGAGCGGGGCTGAAAGGGCCTCCACCCACCCGGGGGTGGTCGTGGGCAGGGCCGCGGCTCAACGGGAGGCGTCGCGGGAGCTCTTGCCCCTCGTTGTCTTTGCCTAGGGCCCGTCCTTCCCGTAATCCTGGGTCGTTCCTTCGCTGCTCTCCTCCAGCTGCCGGAGCCCGTGGGAGTCCCGCGGGTTCTCCTCTGAGGTCGGAGGGGCCCAGCCCGAGGCGAGCGGCGGCTGTGTCCCGATCGTAGCGGGTGTGAGGTGGAGAAAGGGGAGCTTTTGTGGGTTTCCTCACGGCGTCGGGATTCTTCGCCGCCTTAAAGGCCTCCACCCTATGTCAGCCCTGTAAACTTCCCTTTATAAACTGTCGGAGAGATTTCCCGCGGACACGGCGCTGTGGTCGTGAGGTAGTGGCTGAACGATGATGTTGTGTTAACGGGTTATCTTTAGTAGAGGTGTAAGTAAGAGATCTGTTGCCAAAACACCTTGTTCCTGTTGTGCACTGCTTGGTTAGCTCTGTGCCGAAGTTTGGGGTTTTTTCCACATTAGGAAGTGCTGTCAGCCCAGGGATTCACATGAATCCCTTTGAATGTGTCACAGATGTAATTTTTTTGGGGTAGTATTTGTAAATTGTTAGATTTCAAGCGAGGAGTCAAGTGTTTAGGTTTCTTTTGTTTGACAAGACCCTATTGGTCATTGTATAGTACAGACAACAAAGGCACTAGGGATGGTAAACAGAGAAGTTGAGTCCATGTTGGTGCTTTCGGCATGTTACGGAATCCAAAGTCTTTTGTTGCTACCGATGTGCCCTGTTTAGTTGATGTTTATGCTATACTGGTTGTGCGACTGTGATGTAATTTTTAGTCTGGATTCCCTTGTGCTGTTGGAAAACGGTGGTGTTACAGGGTGAGAATTCTATACAGGCCAGTTAATGCTGCAGCAGGCAAATTTGGGATATCCTACAGTAGATGAAAAATTATTTCTCTCATGCTATCATTGTTATTATGCTTTACAGGTAGTGTGGTAAAGGGATATTTTTGTTACTTCTTATCGGGTGTTTGTTGCCAATGCTGGATTTGAACATTATATCAAATACTGGTAATTAACTACAGAGATATTCCTCTAACAATAACTGTCTTGCTTCTCCATGTTGTGGGAATGCTTCGCCTTTTATTGCCTTTTTAATTTCACACCTTTTCTTGAGTATCTCTTTATCCTTGTGCTTATATGAAAAGGGTTGTTCTGAATACTGAATATCTTTCTTTTTGTTCAGTTTTATTCTGCTAAAGTGAACGAAGTGGAAAGTGGTAACCTTCTATCACTTGAGATGGAGTGGTCATTTGTGGCCTTCTAAATTAGGTTCTGTTAGAATAGGATTGTTATCTGCATTTTTCACTTTATCACGTTCTTTGTGTAACTTTTTGCCTTAGGAACTTTCATATGTATTGGGAACCCACAGTTGTCTTTAGTGTGATATTTTAAAACTTTGTGCTTGATAGATGTGAAATTATGGGTAAACTACTTATGAAAGCTTCCTTTGATTCTGTTTCTACTCTTTGAACACTCAGGAATGCTTAGAATGGGATGATAGCTTTGAGGTACTATAAGATTTCCTGATTGCACAGTAACTTCTGTCTGTTAATGTCTATTGTGACATTTCTTCATGTTTGTCACAATGCCTGAGATGAGTTTCAGAATTTGTCTCTAGTTTGTTGCAGGGATAGTTATTGCTGGTTTTATTTTTAGTTAACTACCCTCATCACTATCTACTGCTTTTCCAAGGTAAGAAAAATGGCTGCTAGGGGCATTTGGCCAGTGGTCTGCCTCCTGAGCAGCAGCACAGGAAGGTAGCAAGTAAACAGGGATGTTATAAATGGAAAGTTGACATGAAGTGGAGAAGTTCAAAGAGACTAACTATCTGGATGTCACTGTAATATGTAGATCTTTCCTGAAAATTATGGATCTAGAAGTTTCATGTGCATGACAAATGTTTGCATGATGATTTGTTTATCTCTCCTAACTTCTTGATGTTTCTGACTAGCTATAAAGTTCAGTAGCTGTGTTGTATCAGAAGGAATAGAAGAGTAGAGGAAATGAAGGACTTGAGAATTTCACAAAGTGCCTAGAGGAACTTTTTGGAGAACAAAGCACTGTTAGAAAGCAATGGTATTACTTGGGAGCTTGTCAGTCTAGACATACTGTCTGAAGTTAATCATGGGTGGTTTTAGGATGGCTGAGAATTGTACTTTAATACAGCTCAGGAATTATGGTGGTAATTATTTTGGTAATTTGTAAATAGTTTTGCCAGTTTATATTGCCATTGGAATCTGTGTGGCTGCATCCTGTCTTCTGTTGATGAGCCTCGAGGGCTGATCCTCAAAAGAAGACAACATGTGGACTTCAAGACAACACACCAGTTAAGGAAAGATGTATAGCACTTGGGAGTTTCCTTTTAAAATGAGCAATTGAATAACTGATGAACGAGAGATAGAAGAGCAGGGAGACCACGAAGCCCTGCTGTGCAAGCACAGCCATCGGTGCCGCATCCATGACAAATTCGTCTCGGATTTTCTCAGCAGATCTCACAAGGACAGGGGATTCTTGCTCATTGTTAGCTGAGGGGCCTGTGTTGTTTGACCTTGTCACTGCTTTGCTTTGCCATTGAAAGAGAGGCACTGTGTTTATGTGCTGTCCAAAACTTGGCTGTGCTTTTTGAGTCGTGCAGAATAGATGTTCTCTGGGGCAGGAGTTGCTTCTCTATCATCTGAAGCACCAGTGGAAGAGGAACAGTTGTTTTTTTGGACGTGGTAAGTTACAGATGTTGCAAATGACGGAAACAAACAGTGAAGGTTTTAGTTGGGGAAGGACATTAACCCAAAAAGCCTTTCTTGTTGCCACCTCTGGAAACAGAGACTCTGGCTTTGCAAGGCAGAAAATAATTCAGTATGTCAGGTTATGAAAGCTAGTGTGGAGGTTGGTTCTACCCATCCTTACGTGGAATCAGTTTTCTGAGATACCTGTTCAGAATTCTTTGTGTACATACCTAATTGTGAGTTTGCTGTCCTGGCAGTTCAGTAGTACTGCTGAGGACATTGTTTTCGTCATAAATCCTGTATTTGTGGGTGCTTCTCTGGTGCTAATGTGGGTTGGTGTTGTGCGTTTGGGTATGTTTGAAACATATCCAAACGCAGTATTTACTTCTGCTAGAGGAATTAAAAATAAATTTGATTTAGAGGAGATTTTAGATGAAATCTTGAAACCAGTTAGAAGAGACATATTTGACCACTGGTTTTAAAATAGCTGCTGTGTTTTATCTTGTTGATGCATAGTACTTGATTGTTTTTCTCTGACAGCTCAGTAAGAATAGAAGGATTCAGGCATTTAGATGTGTCCGTGAACTGTATGGCTGTTTGTTTCAGTATGGTTTTCATGTATGCATAGGCCAGTGGGACATAGGACTTAAATATCTGCATTGATAAAAAGTCCGTTATTGTAAATTGACTGAAGTTAATGTTACTGGCATTTGTGGGTTTGACTTTCAACTATTGAGTCACATGCTGTCTTTGGATGGTAATAAACATAATGAGTAAACTTATTTTGGGGATCCCTAGTGTAAAATGTTTTCATTAGCCTTAAAACATCAACTGTGATATCACAGCTATTTGGTTTCATTGTTTGGGGTTTTTTTTCCACATTAGAGCAATGTATACAAATACATCCTTTATTACTAAGACCCTTATATTGAGAACTCTTGTGATAAATATTTACTTTACATTTACCAAATTTATGAAGAATGGAGACTCCCTTAAGTTTAATCACTGGAGATTTTTTGACAGTTGATTCCAAACAGCATTAATATAATGACAGCAGTGAGTGTGGAGTTCGTGGGAAGTGAGTCTGTGTTCTACAGTATCTTTTGTGCAGGAAATGAAGAAACTTACTTGGAAGTATAAACTCTTGTGTTTTGAATACATGTGGAAAAGGGCTCTAGCTGGGGGTTTCTGTCAATTAGAGGAATAAAATAGCTTTTTATGACGCTTCCTGCAATTTATTTCGGTCTTCTGATAGTCTGCAGTCTTTTCTTCCTGACATGAACTAAAAAGAAAGAAACACTTTTAATGTGTTTTTTTGTTACTACTGGTAGCTATTGAGGGTCCATGAATACTATGCTGAGAATATTTATCTCCTTGTCAAAGTATCCTTTACAGTGTTGTTTTAGTAGCTTTTTAGGAGAGAATCCTGAGTAGGAATGAAGCATATAAGTATTAAATTTACCTTCCAGTCTTTACCAACTTTATGTTATTATGGAATACATCCTGTATTCTGCTTTTACAGTGAGTACTAGTATGCACATGCAGAACTAGTGCCAGCGTTTAAGGTTTACTGTAGCGTGTGTTTTAGATCTCTTAATTTTTACCGTTTTGCCTCAGGCTGCCTACAGCTATTCCAATGAAATGGAAGTGATGGTTTGGAGGCTTTGCTGTGCCCACCTCCAGTAACTGCTGATGAACTGTTGTAGCCTTATGCTAATATTCTTCTATCAGCTGACCCCCCAGTCATGAATCCTGTGTGCTTTTGTGCTCTGCTGCTGGTCGGTAGTTAAACAGGAGAAATAGTTTACTGCAGCACCTATCCATTGCAAGCAGTGAGAGAAATAGCAATATTCTGTCCTACTCAGTGGTATTTTTCATGTTTGAGTGGATTAGAGGATTTATTCCTACAACTGTCCTGAGCTTAGCTGTTTTCTCTGTACCAGTTTATCCTGACTGTACTGGTATAGCATGGCACGTGTTGGAACTCTTCATAAGCTTTTATGCTGTGACATTCACCAGTGTTTGAAATAGCTCATACTTCTACCTCTTGCAGACAAAATCTTGGCTTTGTGTATTCCCTTAAAAGATGTCTTACCACTGTATGCTGTCATTTGTAGTGTTGACTTCATTCTTCTGAAACCAAATCTATACTGCTGTTGAGTTCTAGATCCTGTTTGTTAGCCTACCTACATCAAGCTTTTGCACCAGCGCTTTCCATACCAGTGACTGAAAATATTGGTATGGACAAGCTCTTGAAGTAACCAGAACTGTATCATTCAACTACATGGTGATAATCCATAAAACATGAACAAAGCTCCTGGAACAATTTACTGCTTAGAATTATAAGGTGTCTTTAGTGTTGACTGTGAGTGCCTAACATACAGTTCTCTTGCCTTTCTTGATGAGGGTTCAGCATGTGGTGCTTTGGAATGCTTAAACCTTGTCTCTTGACAAAGCATGTTTTGGGACCTCCTGTGGAAAGCATCTTTGCTACTTTTGACTAGTGAATTCCTGTGTTCAACTTCTCATTCTTTTGTGAATATGTGAAGTCATGAGCCTTTTTTTTCCCTTTTCTTCTAAATCTACTTAATCCGAAGAATCATCCCAAGTGTTCTGCAGTGTTTGGTTCTGGACACTGGCAGGTCAGTCTAACTCAAGGTCATTCTGACTATCTCCTTGCACCATTTCAAAAGATATTGGAAGACTTTAAATCTCAGTCTTAAGATCTCCAGGTAATTTTGCTTTGACAGTTAGACAGCATATTAACAATATAAATCTTAACAGTTCATTGCTGTTTTTCACAGCTTAATGTGAGATGCTGTATG
This sequence comes from Eubucco bourcierii, assembly GCA_013396675.1. Lineage (NCBI taxonomy): Eukaryota > Metazoa > Chordata > Aves > Piciformes > Ramphastidae > Eubucco > Eubucco bourcierii. The sequence goes on from VWZE01011721.1 coordinate 224,341, forward strand.
TGAAGGCTCAGACTTTTCATGCTCTCATCCCAAGTTTGATGTTACCATTTTAATATGTAAACCACATTAGTCTTAGTATGTTATTTCTTCTGATTGGAAAATAAGCCTTGAATGTGCTCTGTTAGGAATTTGGAAGTTGGGTCTGGCTTGGTTTCTTAGAAGCTCTCTGAATATATCTGTGAACAGTGCTGTCAGTTAAGTCAGTTGAAGGAAACATTTTCTTCATCTTTTTTAAAGGAAATATTGGTAACAGGAGTTGGTAATAATGGGTCTCATCAAGGTGGTGTTAAAAACGTGGGGTTTTGTCATAATAGCCTTTAGGTTGGAAAAAAATGAAAGTGGAGTCATCCCCAGTTCTTGCAAATTCTGAAGTACATGTGTACATATGGAAGAAAAACAGTTTGTGTGGGTTTGGCATACATGCAGACCTGGATGAAAGCATCTAGCAAATAAGAGTACTGAAGGGTTATTACCCATCACCCTGAAGTCCTAGATAAATCTGTCCATTGCCACCGGGGTGGACTGTGGCGGGGCACAGTCTGGTGACTCTGAAATGAAGTGTCTGCCTAGCAGTTTGCACATGCATAAGGATATGTTTGCATGTAATTTAGAGACTTTTTGAAGCGTTCAAGAGATGTATTTTTCCCATCATTGCTTGTGTAGTCAGCCATGACTGCTCTCAACCACAGGATGTTTAGACTTTGAGCTCTGTTTTGCTAGCAGTCTGGTGTAGCTGCCCTTTTTTTTTTAGTGTGTGTAGAAGACTTAATCTCCTCATCTTGGGCTAGATCTTGAGCTGCAAATTAGAGTAGACAGTGGCTGTAACAGCTCTGCTGCTGCTAATGCTTTTACAACTCTCTTGTGACTCCTGTGACTCCTGGAAACTTGAGACTTGTTGATTCCTTTCATGTACTGGTGATCTTGGCTTTACATAGATTGCTGATTCTCTGTCACTCCCTTGGTGAAATCTGAATCCTCTGATTAAAAAGGGAACTGCACTTTTAAAGGGTTTTGCTGTTGCCTTTCTTAGTCTAAGTCTAGTGCAGAGTGTTGTTCCTGCACCTGTGCACAATTTCACCAACTGAATCAAGGCCAGGCAAGTAACTCTGGCTGGGAACCTGAGCTATTTCAGTATTTGAAGGGACTGTTTCTTGTGTTCTAAATCTCAGTGATGGTGAGGAGCGGCTTCAGAGGCAGTAATAACATTTCAGACGTTTATACAGTAGCAGATAAGTTGCAATGCCTTTCTTTCAGTTCAGGGATGAGAGTGGCCCTGTAGGAAGTGTACCTGAACTTAATTAGGTGTCAGGTCTAAGGTAAATCGGGTCCCTCAGACCTGTGAGTGAGTTGAAATGTTGACTGCATGTCATAAATGGATAAATACATCACAACAGTTGAGAAGCATGGAGTTCTAACTCTTCAAATTGTACATAAGGTCTGTTAGTATACACAAACTTTACACTCGAATTCAACTTCAATTTAAACCTTTATTTTAGAAGTAATTCTCTTGACTAATGATTTCTCAGGAGAAATGTTTCTGCTGTTATTTGTTAAGACAAGGAGGTATTTGCAGACTTTATTATGTACATTTTTGACTTAAATGTGTATGTTTCAGGTAATGGCTAGAGTGACACGCATCTTTTAGCTTATTTTGATAGGAGCATTTGCAATAAATCATTGTTAAACTAAGTGCAGCACAGTTCCTATCAACTTACACTTGGAAAAGGCAGACATCAAAAGTAGTCTATTGAATGAAAGAAGGAAGATGAACCATCACTAATGACTGGCTTGTTTTGCACTTACTATAGCCGTGACAATTTGTGTGAAAAGCTGAACTGATGTTGGGTAATAAAATACTAAATTTAAATTATTGTGTGGACTTCTGTAAGAGAAATCAGCTGATTTTGAAAAACTTCTTTGAATGATTCTTTTGAATTTCACCTAGGGGGTTGTTTTGGTTTTGTTAGTCATTTTGAAGAAAAGCCGTGCAGGGGATCAAATCGTGGTATGGTAAAGAAGGCATAGAGCTTTTGTATTTCTGTCATTTTATAGTTTATGTAGGAACCTTTTTGTTATGTTCACAGATCATCTCTAGGTAGACTGCAAGTATTTCATGAGCTGGTTTAACTCTACAAGTGTCCCTAGATTAGGCCAATGAAGGAAGCTTCTGTAAAATCAAAAGGTAAAGCAGCAGTCAGATTAGGACATCAATTTATAAATTAAGCAGCAAATTTAAAGAAACTCCTCTTTTTCTTAATTTTTTTCCCTGTGTCTGCATCAGTATATCTAACATGAACTTAATTACTTAATGAACTTGTTTATCTTGGACATGTCAGTTTATAGCACAGTGCTGTTTCTAGCTGCAGACTTATCTGGCAAAAAAATCCCTTTCAGTATCAATGGGCATTTCAAGTATTGATGTCTATTAAAATACCACCAGTCGGTTTAATAAATCTTATTTGTGTTCTCAGTCTTGAAGTGATGCTGCTGAGTGGTGGGTATTTCACCACATCATCTAGATAGTCTTTTAGATATTTGTGTTTGTTACAGGAGCTGAGTGACCTTCAACGAGACCCACCGGCCCACTGTTCTGCTGGCCCCGTTGGAGATGATTGTAAGTTCCTCAAACTTCTTTTCCATGGCCAACTTTTTTTTTTCTTTCTTGGCTTACAGCAGATCTTGGCAAATTTCTAAGTGTATCTTTTTGTCTTTCAGTGTTCCACTGGCAAGCCACAATTATGGGACCTGTAAGTATATAATTCCTGCCCCTTAGAAGACAGATCTTGTTTCCCATTTTGTTACATAAGGATTAATTTGGGGTTCTATAGACACGGCAGTCACATTCAGCTACACTCTGTACAGATGAAAGAGTTAGAGTGAGATTGTTGTTTTTAATAGTCTGAAGCCAGCTTCTTTTTGTAACTCTTCAGAATCCATCCTTTTCATGAACTTAGAGGTGCTAATCAGTCAACTAAAATGTTCTAATTAGTGGTGTGGGCTGCAAAGGGAAAATCCTGCCTTTCAAAGATGATCAATTGTGGAATATCATTGATCTGAAATGAGAAAGATTGGATGTAATCAAATGTTCAAGCTGGTAGCTCTAAAGCGAAGAGTTGTATACCGTGCCTTGGGACTTTTAGATAGAGCTCGTTTGATGGCTGTGATCTGGCTCTGGCAAAATCCAGAGTCTCTTGAGAACTGTAAACCAGCAGTTGTGGGTACTTCAGGCTTCTGAGTGAGTGAGATCTCAAAAGACCACGTTTTTGACTCTTATCAAAGAAGTGACATAAGAAAAAACAGCACTTAAACACACAGAATTGTAAGGAAAGCTGAAAAGGGTTTTAGCATAAAGAACATGACCCAAGGGAAGGAGTGCTTATTAGTATCACAGTACAGAGTTTGTTTTCCTAGTGTTTTATTTTGGACTTAATAATTTGGAAAGAAGAGTGTTTGGTTCAGATGGTGAGCTGAATCACTGTGAGTTGTTGACATTTTGAGAAAATTCTTCATCCGTTAAGATGCAACATCACATGGTGACAGAAAGTGAATCTGTCTGCAGTGAGACTTACTGCATTTTCAACACAGCTGCTCTGAAGCAGTGAAAGATCAGTTACTAATTTGGAGTCTGTTGTCCAACTTGTCAATGTCCCAGCAGCAGCTGAAGTGATGGTGGCAAGTTTTGCTGTAGAATACTAATGCTTTCGCCATTTTTCCTTTAACAACTGTTCCTTCACGTACAATGTCGTTCTGACCCTTGCCCTCCTGCACGGCTTAAAGGTGAATGACAAAACAGCGAAGAGTTAACAAAAGCTTACTTGCTGATTTCCACCGATAATGTCTCTCTCATGAACGACCCTGTGACCTGAGTCGGGGAAATACTAGCACATAAATCCGAACTGAAGTTCGTTTTTGTTCCTTCCAGCTTCCTTTTAACTTTCCTTGTGCTGTAGAGGAAAACATTCTTTTTGCTTCAGGTTCAGCAAATTTTCTCTAATCAAGGATAAGAATGAGCATCTATTGCCAACCTTTCTCAGACACAGATGCTGAGACACAAAAAGCCCAGTCAAGATAGTAACCTTTCATCTTGATAACATCAGGAAATACGGATGCATGTTCTATATGTTTCCTTGTATCCTGAAGGAAGCAAGGGTGTAAAACTTAACTTCACAATTCACTTCCTATGTGAAAATGCAGGGTAAGCTTTTCTCATGTCCATGGGCATCATCAAAATGTTTCATATACCTCACTCCAAGTGTCGTACGACCTTACTTTGCCTTCTCTTTAACACTGAAGTTGCCTTATCATCAGCTTGTCTTGACTTTGACACATCCGTTTAGTATGCATGCAAACAGTCCTTTCAAACTTAATAGGAAGTACAGTGGCAATCTCTTCTGATATCAATGCCGACTTCTAAGCAATACCATATATAACGTGCCTCGTGTTGCAACACTGCATTTTGAATGTGTAAGATGACATGTACACTGTTTATGACTTTACCTCTTACATTCCCCTCTAAAACTGTCAATTTTTGCTCATTTCCAAAATAAACATGTTTTTTAAAGTCTACCTTTTCTTCCATAAGAAAACAAAAAAAAAATTGATCTTTGCTGAGACTGAATTCTTCCTATGTTGCTATTTTACATTTACCAAGTAATGAGAGAGTTTTCTTTCCTGCCTTTAATCAGAAATGGCAGCACTGCTCTCTGTCATTCAGCACTGAGACTTCTCCCATCACCTTTTTTAGCTGATAAAGCTGAAAGATTACCTCAACAGATGACTACAACAAAGTGATTTCTATCTATTAACTGTGTGCAACCTGGACGTAAACCTGTGCACATGTTCTCTAACAAAATGCATGTTCACAGATTTGTACAGGTCACAAAGATGTTGTGTGTTTTAAAACTCCCCTGATGTCATCATGAGCAACTGAGTTATGTTGGAAATTCCTACTCTTTGCATCTGCAAAGAGAAACCACTTCTCAAGGTAAGTATGTTTGTAGCTTAAGGATGGAGAAGGATCAGAGCAGCTGTGGTGTTGCACGGAGACAGGATTCGGAATACTTGCTCTGGGTTTTGTATTCCCCCTGGTGTGGTGGAGCTGATGGATCGTCGGTTCAAACACTGCTCGTTCCCTTGCTCTGCCCAAGAAGGGCAGCACCTAGTAGCCGCCTTGGGCTACTGCAGTAGTAGTCATAGTTGACTCTACTGCAGCTCTGCAGGCCAATGGGAGGGTTCGGTTCCCTCTCTGCCTTCCCAGTACACAGCCTGTAGTGGGCTGTGTACTGAGGAAAAATAGGATTTTCTCAGATACTTGCAGCCTTGGGAGGTTATCTGCATTCAGAAGGGAAGCTGCAAAATAACTGAAATATATTAATGCGTTTTGTTTATTTTGTTTTTTCCCCAGCCTGACAGTGCATATCAAGGGGGAGTTTTTTTCCTCACAGTACATTTTCCGACAGACTACCCTTTCAAACCACCAAAAGTAAGTCCTTCCTCTCATACTGTTGGTTTTGGGTTTGTATGGACTTTTTTTGGCCAAAGCTTTGTTTCTGCACTTCAGCTCTCTGAGGCTTAACTTCAGAAGTTAACACCAGAAAGACCACTGACAGGATGCATGTCTATAGTGGATGAGCAAATATGCCTCTACAATCAACTATGTTGGCAGATTAGTATGACTGGAACTGAAGGGACAAAGTTAGGGATTCCACATGTAACAAACAGAATTGGATGTTACTTGTTTGTTTCTTAATTTCAGATTGCTTTTACAACAAAAATATACCACCCAAACATAAACAGCAATGGAAGTATTTGCCTTGATATCCTGAGATCACAGTGGTCACCAGCTCTGACAGTATCTAAAGGTAACCTTGCAGGTTTGCTTATGTGTTTATGATATTCCTTGGTGCTTTTTTTGTGTATTGCTGCACTAAGGGTGGCAGAAGGAGCTCATTAACCCTGCATGTGACAGAAGTGGCAAATTCATTGGAATTCTTGTGCAGGTGTCACATTATATAAAATGTGTGTTGTAATGAAAAGTTCTAAACCAAGTTGGGTGGGATAATAGGTGGCCAATTAGCCTGCAACTCAACTTCTGTATTATAGCTGACTGTGCATACAAAACTGAGGAGAAGCTCATGAGCAGAGCTTCAAAATGGAATTCATTTGAATATAAATGGAAAACCTTGATGCTGATGTGTGTGGGCTTTACCTGGTTGCTTATCGAGGGTTCTTTGGGTTGCCTGAGCATCCTTGTGTGGGCTAAGATCTTAATTAAACTTTATTTTAAAATAAGAGAAATTGTTCTGGTTTGCTTTCCTCTATCAGAAGAATATTTTTAACATGCAGCTGCTTTCGGAGACATCAGTAAAAGACTTATTAAAATATTCTAGTCCTGAAGTTGAACTTTATCAGGTGGAACACCGCAGATTTGTGGAACATTGAGGTTAGAATTAAGCAGTTCTTTGTTGCAGGCATTTTATGTCACTTCAAAAGCTGCTGAAAATGTGGGTGCTATCGTTTTCTCTCTCTTGTCTTCAAAATGCTTAGGCACGCTTTCAGTCATATTACAGAAAGGTCTCATGGCTCAAAAGATTAAACAGTATCACATCTTGCTCCTGTGTCCTACAGCTCTCTAAACACTGTACCTTTTTTTAGAACAGAGTCCTCATATTTGGCCTTTGAGCAAGGGAAAAATGTGTTAGTCTTTGTCGGAGGAAATTGCTGAATAAAACCTAACTTCAACACCTAGTTAATGAAGACACGAATTAGTCTTTTGTGTAGTTGGCATCAACTTTCCTTAGAACCAGTTTGTTTATTACTGAGCAAAAAAAGTCTTCTATCTAGTTATTTAGAAGGTGCCATTTATATGCCGTTAACAGTGTGCATTTACAACTGAAGGCTCTCAAGGTTTTAGCTTCTTGACACTTCCCACTGTTCAGTTGTTGAAACATCTTGCAGTTACGAAGTCTGCTGCCCTCGTGTTCTGATTTAATGTGCTTGCACATCATGTACTTCATAAGCTGGAAATCATTTTTGTGGATCATAGGAGTTTCTCCTTCATAGTTTTTGTTTTATTGAATTGAAGAATTACAAAATACTGCTAGCAACTCTGATTTGTGCTTACCAGGTATCCTAAGCCAGTTGCCTAACATTATAGGTGTATCTGGCACTTCATACTACCATGTTTAATTTTATTAAGTCATCCAACTTGCTACACCTGAAAATAGGCATTAGTCCAGGCTTTCTGGTAGCAAGTCAAAGCAGGTTCTTATGCCAGCATCCAATTCCTGTTCACAACACATTCAGAGTTGTTTAACTGTGCACTCATATATTTATAGTAGCTCCGAGCATAAACCCCAGCAATTTTCTGAGAAGTATGCTCTGAGAACATCAGAAAAATCAAACATTCTTGGTTCTACACAGGGAAATGAATATAGAACTCAAAACGAATGTGGTACTCTAAGGGAATGCTTGCACACTTGCACATAATGATACCAAACTGGGAACTGATGTTGCTGGGTTGGAGGGCAGAAGGGCTCTACAGCGGGACCTCGACCGCCTGAACAGATGGTCAGAGTCCAAGGGGATGGCATTCAACAAATCCAAGTGCCGGGTGCTGCACTTTGGCCACAACAACCCCATGCAGAGCTATAGGCTGGGGTGGGAGTGGCTGGAGAGCAGCCAAACAGAAAGGGATCTGGGGGTGCTGATTGACACCCGCCTTAAACATGAGCCAGCAGTATGCCCAGGTGGCCAAGAAGGCCAATGGCATCCTGGCCTGCATCAGGAATAGTGTGGCCAGCAGGAGCAGGGAGGTGATTCTCTCCCTGGACTCTGCACTGGTTAGGCCACACCTTGAGTCCTGTGTCCAGTTCTGGGCCACTCAATTTAAGAAGGACATTGAGGTACTTGAACGTGTCCAGAGAAGGGCAACGAGGCTGGAGAGAGACCTCTAGCACAAGCCCTATGAAGAGAGGCTGAGGGAGCTGGGATTGTTTAGCCTGGAGACGAGGAGGCTCAGGGGGGACCTTATTGCAGTCTACAACTACCTGAAAAGTGGTTGTAGCCAGGGAGAGGTTGCTTTCTTCTCTCAGGCAACCAGCACCAGAACAAGAGGGCACAGCCTCAAGCTGTGCCAGGGGAAGTTTAGGGTGGAGGTGAGGAGAAAGTTCTTCACTGAGAGAGTCATTGGCTACTGGAATGGGCTGACCAGGGAGGTGGTGGAGTCACTGTCCCTGGAGGTGTTCAGGGCGCGTTTGGACGTGGCACTTGGTGCCATGGTCTAGCCTTGAGGTCTGTGGTGACGGGTTGGACTTGATGATCTTTGAGGTCTCTTCCAACCCTGGTGATACTGTGATAATGCTGCTGAAGTATTTTGTGAAAATAGAAATAGCAAATTAAGTGAAATGTTGATATGGAGGGAAGAACTATAGAAGTGAGGAGGGATATGCAGAAAAAGAGTATTGCATGGCAGTCTAATAGTAAAAATATTAATAATCTTAAGTAGTCATAGTTGCAAGAGCTCAGTTTGGTCAAATATTTATCAGTAACTATGTAGTCTGCAGTTTAACGTTCATAGGTTAAAATATGGGAGAACAGTCATTACAAAGGCATAAGTCCATGGGTTTCAGGTTCTCTAGGCTAGTATCAGGTGTTATTTACTTAGCACCTAGAAAAATGATGCTGTATAAACATTCATAAGCAGAACTGTGATGTGAATGCATGTTGCTAATGTGCAGTCTCTTTCTAGAACATCTCCCTTCTACCACCCTCCTTCAGAGATTAGGGATATATTAAAGGATTGCAGAAATAAAGCAAACTGATTTGTTTAATCAAGTCTCTCTTTCATTTAGTTTTATTGTCCATATGCTCCTTGCTTTGTGATCCTAATCCAGATGACCCGCTAGTACCGGATATTGCACAGATCTACAAGTCAGACAAGGAAAAGTGAGTATAACATACACCTAAGTGTGTCTCTGGTACTTGCAGGCTTTTATTTGCTACACACCTTCTGTTTTAACTTCTAAAAAGACTCTTTGTGGATTTTCACAGCATTAGCTTTGTAAATCTTGAGAATATCATTCAGTGGATTGGGAAATAGAAAACTGTAGGCACGCACAGCTGATGGGTGCTTGCCTTTTTTCCCCACTTGGTTGCATAAAACCTTAACACTTCTGTGTTGCATCTTGTTAATGAAGGATAATTTCCCAAATATGAGTTAATTGTTTCTACTGTGATTCCCCAATTGAGCCTTGAAGATGTTAGGTCCGAGAAACAAATGTGTGTTTTTCACACTATTCGGTAAATGTAGAGTAGCTCAGTATTCAGTTTTTCGTAGTGCTGAGAACCGTTGTCATGTTGCATTTTACATCATCTTTCAGAGGAAAAAGAACTTGTTTTTGCTTTCTGGAACAACTGTAGAACTTGCAGGAAGTTTCTGATGTTGGGAAGGTAACATGGAAAGCACATAAATGAACTATTACTTCTAGGCTAAACTTAATTGTACTTTACTAACTAGAACATTATTCTGGCATCTTTTACTTACAGTGCAGAAGCCCATATATTTCCAAGACTTAATTTTTAAGTTGTACATCACTCCTAAGGAGGGTTTTGAAACACTGTTTTAAACTACATAGGTGACCAAACCCTCACATAAGATTTGGAGATCACTCCAAAGAGCCTGGTGCTCTTGCATCTCTCTAGAGTGATTTTTTTGAGCACTCAGACTTTGAATACTGGTATCTGTGGATATTCAAGTGAAGTGCTGCATCAGATTCCTAAGAGTTTGTTGCAGTTGTGGGTGGCAGGAAGGCTGGTCCCTTTCTTCTACTTCAATTTTCAGATTTTTTTCAGAGGAACTACTACCTCTGTGAGAATTTTTTTTTTTCTGTCTTTGCTACTTATTGCTAGTATCAACTATCTAGTCCTTCTGGGCTTAGGAATGCTCTGCATGGAAAAAGTTACAGAATGTGTGATCCAGGAAGGAAATACTGTTTAGCTTTTTGCTGGGAGATTTGTTGAACTCTGCTGCTGTATGTACTTTAAGAGTAATCCAGGATGTCATCTGTAGTCTGTTATGTGGCCTGAGCTATCTTCTCAAAGAGGGTTTCAGCACCTGTGGATTTTTCTAGGTTCGTGTGGTACTAAGACTAAAACACAAGATCAATTCAGGATAGTAACAAGGAGTAGGAATCTAAGGTTTTCCAAATACGTCAAGTCATGATTTGTCAAGAATGGAATAACTTCCCCCAAGACTGATCTATGACAAATTTTCTGCTGTCTTCAACAATAGATGATGTAGTCATAGCCATGCAGCATCTTGATGACTGCCTTAACCACCGCTGTATTTTTTACTTCAGGCTGTGGAGATGGTTATGGATTTAGTTTGGGGCAGACTTATTCTTAGTTATCTTGTTAAGTATTTCAGTTGTTAGACAGATTTTGTGGCATGTTTGTGCTATCTGAAAGGACTTTTGACTTCCTGGTTATACGGCAGAGAAATGGGTACCTGTATTTTAGTACTGAAGACTTGTTGATGGTGGATTGTGGCCTGTGGCCTGTCACATACCATAGGTCTGGGAAGACTTGAATTTTGATTTTACCTTGAGGACTGGATAGAGGATTGATGTAGATGTTTTGTGGACGTCTATGGAAGTATTTCTCTCCCTAGAGTAAGAATTATTAAAATGTCAGTTTGATGTCTGATACAGTCAAGTGATGTTGCCCACTTCTGAAGTGTTTGAACACTAGCAGGTAGTGTTGATACGGAGGATGTTGTGTTTCAGCTTCTCCCTATTTGTGTCTCAGTTCTTGTCCACCCACTTAATACTGATTTCAGCTATTGTTCTGACTCTTTGTGAAGGAAGTGAACAAGGAATATATCTATCTCCAAAACTCAACAGGTAATCATTGCTAGAGAAAGAGAACATTTAATCTTGATTCTAGTTTTATCTTCTTATGATGTTCACCTATTAAATTATTTTTAGTCTCACCTTCAATTTAGGAAATGAAAGATATGCCAAGTTATCTCACAGCATTGGGGTATTTCATTAGAAGTAAAAATACAGACTTGTAGGATATTCTTAAGAAGAAAACCAATTAGTATATGAGTTGCTATGCTGATCTTAAGGAAAAATATAAAATTTTTCAACACTTTCTCTGGAGGACCCAGAAGAAAGTAAATCTAGTCTGAAGAGTAGAATACGTAATGTGTAAGGACCAGAGGGGAAGTTACTGCATCTCTAAGGGCATTTGTTTTCTGGGAGTGTTCATCACCTTCACACCAGAACAAAAGGAGCTGAGACTTAAAATTCACTCAAAAGCACATTTCAGAAATCTTTTTCCTTTCAAATTCTGAAATATGCAGACAGCAGTGTAGAATGGAGGAAAAAATAAACATCCCTGTGCCTTTTATCCCCTCTCTTTTTGAAACCAGTCAATTGCACTGAATTTCATGCAGCTAAAGTGCATCAGCTTTGTCTGACTGTTAACAGCAATACACACAGGAATAATTGTCAGCAAATTCCTGTTAGGGTATAAATAAGGGTGTCAGTTGGGAAATGCCAAGTAAATATGCATGTGATAGGCAGTCTCGCAAACCTGTGAGATTGGCTTTGAGTCTGAAGAACTTTGGTGGATAACCTTAAACTGAATGTGCTCTGGCTGCATTTCTGGGCTTTTAGACTATTTTAGTATTATAAGAATCAATGCTGTGAGGTGAAAAGCTCATTTACGTCTGTGGTAAGTAAATGTGCCCATTGTCATTGTATCACTAACAGCTCTTCACTGTAATGCTTTCTTTCTGCACATACAGATACAACAGACGTGCAAGAGAATGGACTCAGAAATATGCAATGTAAACTTGTGAAGACTTTTTCATATACCACAGAGTACTGTAAATTCTAGGATTTTTTTCAAAGTTAGAAGGAAATGGAGCACAGTTTACTGTTTTGGTGTGTCATGATGCCCCTCAAATATTTTTTCACCTATTTGTGTTTCTGGAGCAAAGGAGAACAAACTTCCAAAAATAAACCTTATGACTGTGATAAAAATATTTATCTTCTTTGTATGCTTTGCAGAAGACATTTATGATTTTTAAGAGTTGGACATCTGCATCTTCAGCCTACAAGATCCATTATGCAGTTGTAAAGCAACCAAATTATTTTTGCTGGAAAAAGTAGCTGGTTTTGTGATGAATACTGTATGTGTGTCCTTTAAAGTATGTGGTCTGTTTCATAAGTGTGTTTGAATTTAATTTTTTTTAGTTTACTTATATAATTTGTTTTGGGTTTTTTAAATTTTATTTACTGTATAGACTATTTTATTTACCATGTAAGTCATTTCAGTTTAGACTGACTTGCTTGTGCACAGTATTGGCAAGATACAACTGCTAGTATTGAAAATAATTGGAGTATCCCACCCATTGGGATAGTCTAAAGACTGACTGCAGATTCCTTAAAACCTGAAATACTCTTTGCACTGTAATTCTTTGTATGCTGACTATGGAGAAACACTTGGTTTTGGTTCTGTTGCATACTTGACTTAATTTTATTGCAATGTGAACTAATTGCACTGCAATGTGAACTAATTGCACTGCTATGTAGAAAGTTGTGTAACCGTTTATGTTACTGTTCACAACTGATTTTTGACACATGGACAACATAACACTATCCCAGGCCTTTTACAAGTCTAAATGTAGCCTTTTCCATATAAATAAAATGTGTTTTCTACTACTTGTCTTGGCTATCTTACTTTGAATCATGCATATCCTAAAAGTGCTTGTTCTAACATTAGAGGATCAGAATATTCAGCGTGCATGTTTCTTGTGGAGAAAAAGGAAGGTAAAGCCATGCATCACATACTATTTAGCATTGCAATTAATTTTGATGCTAGCTTTATCCTGATTTATTTAGCATGTTGTACCCATTGTTTTATAAAGGATTTTAACTAGTTTAATAACATGTTACTTCTATCTTCATTTAGGGTGAAAATACCACAAGTGTTTAAGTGTCAAACTCTTTAGTTAAGATGGTGTGTTTCCAGTATCAGAATGTTAACAGCTCCTCATGCTTAAAAACAACTTTTGTCCATTCACTGGCACTTCAGTTGCTCCAGGCTAAGCATGTGGAAAGCCAGGTGTGCTGGCGAGGGGCAATTGCTTCTGATAAAGTAGACAAAAAGCAGAAGAAATTTTCATTTCCCACAGTTTGTGCTTGGGTATCTGAAAACAAAAAAGTGTGACTAGTATTTTTCTCTGTACCTTGCACATGAAAGAATAGTGACTTGCAGTTGGGAAACTTGTCATAAGTAAACAGTTTTTAAGATGACAAAAATGTTTGGTTTGTTGTTTTTTTTTTTCTCTATGCCAGATGGAATTTAAGGTGTGGGCAGAAAGCATGTGTGATAGGAACTTTTATCTCTACGCTTGGAATATTGCTTCATGCTTGCTGACTTCCTGACCCAAATGGCATTTTGTTGGTGACAGATGGGCAAACGTTGCTTCTGTGCTACGGTTTTATTTGTGATGTGATTGAGTTTCAATACAAAAGCTCAATGGAGAGTGGCTCTATTAATCTTTAAATATCCTTGTTCACTTTGGATTGTAAGCTGGATCAATGTGGGGTGTTTCATTATTAAAAGGAGTGCTTCATTATACTTGAACTAGGCCAATGTAGCTAGGAAGGCAAAGCCATTGTTTCTACTTAATGCTAAAACGGTGGTAGAAAACTGACCATCAGAATGTGTTCCCAGAGCTTTTATTTTTTCTAGCTGGGTAGTCATATGTTTGTACTGAAGTTATTTACATGTTTGCAATATCTGTATTGGACTGTGTGAAATTGGAACTTTGTCTTGCATCTCAGAAGAGTAATTTTCTTTTGGGTTACCAGTTTGTATTAGGGGTGGTTTGAAAACATTTGTACTGGAAACATTTACAAACTCTTAATTTTTCTGCTGTGTGCCATACCTTGTGGGAGTCATTTTCCATGACAGTGGAAGAGCAGAAGGATGATCAGAAACCAAACACCAGCAAAAACGATTAAACAGAAATCTGTGGGGTATTTATATCTTATGAACATGCTGGTTTTGAGGCATGAAGATAAATCTTTTTGTTCACAGCAGTTCACCCTTTCTGCCTCTGGATGGCTTCCTGTGGTTAATACATCATTACTTAAGCACTGGCTGGACTTGATCAGTTAAAGTAACCGTCTCTACTGTTCCTCAGAGTTCCTCTGTTAATGCTTTCTGCATAAATGTACGGGAGAAATTACAATTAAGGTTACTCCATACTCTGGTGGAAGTCTCTGACATGGTCTCTGCACCTTTCTCCCTTCGTTCCTGCTTTGTGTTGCAGTGTTTCCCATCCCACCTCTGCAGCCCTCTCTTGTGCTCTGCCTGAGACACAGCCGCCGCCGGAAGGTTGTTACAAGGAGGAAATAAACGAAAGCGGACTGTTATTTTTTGGTCAACTCTTGCTTACTTTCTTTCTGTTCTCTGTGTTGTTTTCTGCCTGCGGTCTCGTACAATAAACACGGACGAATACTGTTAAAGGAACGTGTGTCCTTCTCTGACGCGCGCCTGTCCCGGCTACGTGACCTGCATGCAGGTGATGGGTGGGCGCTGCGGGAGGCGGGGCCTTTATCCCACAAAACGGGTCACTCCCGGAGTGCGGCGAGCTGGACCGTGCTGACGGAGCGTTGGGGTCACCTTGGCCGGAGTCTTTCCGTGTGGGAGGGGCTACGCGAGGAGCGGAAGTCCCGTCTTTCCCCGCCTCACGGCGGCAGGCAGCCACTCGCCTCGCCTTGGGGGAGATAGGGCGGGCACTCTCCCGAGGTGCTGCGCGGCGGTGGCGGGAGCTCTGCGCGCGCAGGCGTGGCACGCGAAGGCATGGCGGCGGCCCTGGCGCTGCTGGGGAGGGCCGCGGCCTTGCTCACTGGCGCTCAGCGGATTCTCAGGTCAGGGCCGAGCGGGACGGGAGCTTCGCGGCGGAAAGGGACGCAGGGGCTGGGGGGCACCTGTATTCTGCAGGCTAGGGTACCATCGGCCGGCCCCCTTGACGCTGG
This sequence comes from Eubucco bourcierii, assembly GCA_013396675.1. NCBI lineage: Eukaryota > Metazoa > Chordata > Aves > Piciformes > Ramphastidae > Eubucco > Eubucco bourcierii. Next base: position 239,400 of record VWZE01011721.1, read on the forward strand.
CACCGGGCTTCCCGTGAAGCGTTGTGGCTGCTGTGGTGATAACGGGCCGTGCCGTTCTCTGCAGGGTTGGCGGCTCAGCGGAGAAGTGCCTTTCCAGGGGGATCAGCTCGGATGAGCGCCCGAAGCGGCCTCTCACCGCCTACTTTCGTTTCCTGAAAGACAATCATTTAGCTTTTAAGCAGAAAAACCCAGGTATGAGTTCTGGGGGGTACTGGGTGCGAGAAGGCAAACGGTTGACTTTGGTTGGCGTGACTTGGCTTTGCTTTCAGAAAGCAAAATCCTAACGGATTTTGGCGTGGCGGGATTTGCAGTGAATTGGCTGTCACCTTGGGTGCACACAGTGTTCTTCTAGAACGTGGTACTTAGGAAAGAATTTCGAACTGGATTTTACTTCGTCAGGCTAAACACTATAAACTATATTACCCTGATTTCAGGAGATCAAAACCGTCTCATGTTATTTGCATCGCAAATATTGGATTCGGTTTTGGGCTATGCACTCGCTCCAATAAGGACGTTGAGGTGCTGCAGCAGGTCCAGAGAAAGGCGGCAAAGCTGGTGAAAGATTTGGAGAACAGGTCTGGTGAGGAGCAACAGAGGGACCTGTGCTTGTTTAGCCTGGAGAAAAGGATGCTGAGGGGAGACCTCATTGTTCTCTACAACTCCCCTGAAAGGAGGTTAGAACCGGGTGGGAGAAGGGTCTCTTCTCCCGAGTAATAAGTGATAGGACAAGAGGAAACGGCCTGAAGTTGTGCCAGGAGGTTTAGGTTGGACATGAAGAACAATTTCCTCCCCAGAAGGGTTGTCAGATCCTGGACCAGGCTGCCTGGGGCAGTGTTGGAGCCCTCATCCATCGAGGAATTTCAAAACTGTGTAGATGTGGTTCTGGAGAACATGGTTTAGTGGTGATCTGGGTTAAGGGTTGGACTCTGTGATCTTAAAGATCTCTTCCAACTGAAATAATTCTATGATTCTATGATTCTGGACTTTAAAAACACACCTAGATGCATTCCTGTGCAGACTACCCTACGTTATCCTGCTTTTGGCAAGGCGGTTTGCACTCAGTGATCTCTGGAGATCTCTTCCAACCTCTAATAATCTGTGCTTCTGTCCATAGCATGCCAAAGGTAAATGCAGTATTATCGTACTTGCTCTACCTACAATAGTTTAGCCTTCTACACTGACAAAGAAGTGAGCATTGCTGGGTAACTTTAAACACATTTGAAGACACACCAGGGAAAGATGTGTTAACAGTTAAGTGTTTTCTAGTTATTTTTAAATCTCTTTATACTTGAAGTACAGCTGTTGTTGATGTAACAAACTATACGTTTTTCTTTTGATTCCTGGTAATTTAAAGACTACATGTATCGTCCCCAAGTACAGGGGAGGAGGATTTGTTTAGGTTGGAAAAGAACTTCTAAGATCATGAAGTCCAACCATAAATGTGTTTGTAAGGAAATGGTTTTTTGTGGATAAATGTAATTGATTATCAGGAAGTTAATGTACAGGCAGTGCAGTCATTCCTCTTGTCAGAGATTAGCCGATTTTGAAAACACTAGTGGTCAAGTCATAGGGTAGAATTAAGTCAGGAAAACCATTTGGTAACCTGTCTTGGTTGGTAGTTGAGAAGTTCAGCAGTGAAAGGCTGAGACACTGAATTTGTAGGGCTTACTTTAGTTAGGTGCCAGACCACTGTTTCCACATTTCCAGAATTTGGATCATTTGCAAACACTGTGTCTCGCATGTACATTGAGGATTTGGGAGTTTCTTGTTCCGGTAGAGTTAATGTTCAAAACTAAAAACAAGTTGGTCATTTGTTTTTTGTGTTGTTGTCAAATTATCATATTTTCAGAGGTTTTAAGCTGGGTAGTTGAACTAAAAATGTCACATCTATCATGTATTTTCCAGAGTTCTGGAAGTCAGGTTATTGAGAAGAGCTTAATTCTGCTTTTTCACTGTTGAGTTGGCTGAACTTTGCATTTGAGATGGGAGATAGGAAGTTCTATTATTTTATTTTCATATGAAGCAGAGGGAAGGCCTGTGAGGGCTTTTTCAATAAAAGCAAAGCCTGTATCATATGTTTTCCAACACCCTCAGAATTTGGAGGGGACTTTTTTCCCCCTTCACAAATTCAGGTCTGCCTGGAAACCTCATTAAATGCCCCTAGTGCAAGGGCCAGAGTCAAAAGGCAATTAGTGGAAACCCAAAGCAATTTTGGTTTTGATTTTGTTTATGGGAGAAGGAAATTACTTTCAACCTTACTTCTTTTGAATAATATTGTAAATAAAGGAGTTCATTTTAATAAAGACCGAGCATATCTGCTCTATCAGGTAGATAAGGTCACATTACACTTGCTTTGAAGAATCTTCTTACTATAACACTGAGAACTGGAAATTATACCTTGTTTTTTAACTCCCCCCTTCCTTCTTAGCTTCCTCCATTGTGTAGTAGAAAAGGTTCTACCTCAAAATAAAAGAAGAAACTGTTCTGGAGCAGTAATAGCTGTCTGTCTTGAAATGGTGCTGAAGTTCGTAATGACCTGTTTGAACCATCACCAGGGACTATTTTTCCTTCAAGTGCTACAGTTCCCTTTTAGTCACCACAGTAACTTAGTTTTATCAAAGGGGGAATGTGTATTTGTGCAGGAAAAAGATACTAGTGATGGCTTTCAGTGGGAAAAATGAAAGAAACTTACTAAAGATGCAATATTCATCTTACTTGTCTTGCTTTCTCATTTTAATGTACAGGAATTAGCAGCTTGGAGCTGGTGAAAAAACTAGCAGGTGCTTGGAGGCAGTTACCAGAATCACAGAAGCAAGTGAGTTTGTGTCTTTGCCTGGTGCTCTTTGAACTCTACAATCTTAGTGGTTGTTTACTTGGGCTGATGTCCTCTGTGGCTTCTTTGTCTGCTGTTTTATTTTTAAACAAGGTGCTTCCATTGAATGCCTAGTATGTAAGAACAAGTATTGTAAAGCTCTTCTGCTTTCATATGTGTATGTTAGGTGAAGCTTTAGTTTATTTTGATCAAAGGACCATCTTTTTATTCTGGTGATTAGAGAGTAATCAGACACCTAACTTACAGGTAGCTTCATTGTAAGGGAGTGGAGCATCTCCCTTGTGAGGAAGGGCTGAAGGAGTTTGGTCTCCTTAGCCTGGAGAAGAGGAGGCTGAAGTGTGACCTCATTCATGTTTATAATGAAGGGCAGTGTTGGGAGGATGGAGCCAGGCTCTGTTCAGTGATGTCAATGGTAGGAAAGTGGCAATGAGTGCAAGCTGGAGCATAGGAGGTTCCATGTGAACATAAAGAAAAACTTTTTCACTATGCGGGTGCTGGAGCACTGAAACAGGCTGCCCAGAGAGCTTGTGGAGTCTGCTTCTCTGGAGACATTAAAAACCTACCTGGATGTGTGACCTGCCCTAGGTGATCATGCTATGGCAGGGGCCTTGGACTGGATGATCTTTTGTGGTCCCTTCCGACCCCCAATATTCTGTGGTTCTGTGTGGTTCTTTTCAAGTTCCATCTAGTTTATTTACCTATAGGTCATGAAGTTTCTTTAAGAGTGGCAGTTTTGAGGAATAGTGTGAAACAGCTCAGTAAATCATAGAATCACAGAATGGCCTAGGTTGGAAGAGTCCTTAGAAATCATCTATTCCAGCAATCCTCCATGGGCAGGGGTGCCTCTAGGCTACCAGGTTGCTCAAGGCCTCATCTGACCTGGCCTTGAACACCTCCAGGGAGGGGGCATCCACAGCCTCTAGGCAACCTGTTCCAGAATCACACCACTTTTGTACTGAGGAACTTCTTCCTAAGATCCAGTCTAAACCTACTCTCTCTCAGCTTAAAACCAATCCCCCCTGTCCTATCTCTAGACACCCTTATGAAAAATCCCTCTGCAACCTTTCTGTAGGTTCCCTTCAGGTATTGGAAAGCAGATCTAAGGTTCTCCCCTGAAATCTTCTTTTCTTCAGGCTGAACAACCTCAGCTCCCTTTGCCTATCCTCATAGCAGAGATGCCAGTCATTGCTGAGTATAAGTGCCATTTATAACCAAGTAGTGATTGTGCTTCCTTGACTGCAGTAGCAATTAAACCCAGTTAGGAACTAATGGGAATTTTCTGTGATAGCACTGTTTAATAGAACAGAAGTGTTCTTATATTCCCCCTGGATGTTTGGCTCTCTGTGCCTAAGTATAAACCAGGCCTTTTCATTTGCATATCAGAAATGGAGAGCTAGATGGTTATTATTTAGATCTACCTGAGTGATTGTTAACGTGGATAAGCTCTTCTTGGTGCCCTCATACCATGGCCATGATTTTATGATGCTTCTGTACCTAGTATTGGCCAGGGTAGGAATGCATTTGGTGATTGCATATATGGTTGCTATACACACTTCAAGTTTCATCTTTTCCTTCTTCTGTGGAAAAGTTATTATTGCTTTGAGCTGCATCTCAAGATCTGTGGGGGCTGGTCTCCCTACTATCAGGTGACAGAATGTGAGTAAATGGCCTGAAATTGTGCCAGGGGAGGTTTATTTATGTTGGATCTTAGGATCAATTTTTTTCGTGAAAGAGTGGTCAGACATTGGAACAGGCAGCAGGGCAGGTGGTGAAACTGCCATCCCTGGAGATGTTAAAAAAATGTATGGGCATGGGAGTTTGAGACATGGCTTTATGACAATGGTGTTCTTAGGTTGACAGTTGGATCATTATCTTGGAGGTCTTTTTCAACTGAAACAATTATGTGATTCATCTGATCCTATCAAAATTAATTGAGATAATTCATGGAAGAGCCCAACTTTGGAATCTGGGTTATTGGACATCCATTTGGCTAATGGAATTGCTACTTTGCTTTAAAAATCTAGTCCAGGGTAGTCTCTGATCATCTTTGTTGGTGCTTTAGCTTGCTTAACTGTCAGGTCTAAGACTGGTGATTGTTTCTCATGCAGGTTTATGAGGAAGCTCGAAAGACAGACTGGCAAAAATACAAAGAGCAGCTGGCTACCTATAAAGCACAACTAACTCCAGCCCAAGCTGCAGCTTTCAAAGAAGAAAGGAGAAAACAACTGGCAAAAAGAAAATCAGTCAGAGTAAAAAGAGTAAGTGTTTTGAAGTTCCAGGTGTTTGTCTCTTAGGGAATCTGAAGTCTTATTTGTCTAGTATACCTAGCAGAGTGGAAGCATGTTTAGAAATACAGAAGCAGCTCTCAGAAGAAGTGGTGACACACCACAAACTCAAAATGCATAAGCCACCTCAAGTTAAACTAATTGCTGGTGTCATCAGTGTATTTAGTGACTTCCCTGTGATTGAAGACCAAAACTGGAACATACTTTTGTGCTCACAGGTAGCTTCTCTGTGCTTTTTGTCTTCCTTTCCTTAAATGTGCCCAAGAAGCAACAGGTAATAAAAGACATTTGAACCAGCAATACCGTATTTGGTTGGAAGGACACCCAGAAATGGATTTTCACTAAGTATCCACCCACGGGTCCTGAGGGAACTGGCAGATGAA
>VWZE01011724.1:6600-17542 GCA_013396675.1 Eubucco bourcierii
TGCTGAGACTGCACATCACAGACATCCTGCCTGCACCTGAAAGCCTCCTGCCAAGAGGGGAAGTCCTGGACATCATCCAGAGGACATCAGGGAGATCTGCCCAGGGAGGTTGTGGCTGCTCCCTCCCTGGATGTGTTCAAGGCCAGATTGGATGAGGCCTTGAGTAACCTGTACTAGTGGGAGGTGGCCCTGCCTATGGCAGGGGGTTGGAACTGGATGATCCTTGAAATCCCTTCTAACCTTAACGTTCTATGATTCTAAGCTCTGACCTGGTCCTGATCATAGAATCATAGAATCATAGAATGGGAAGGTTGGAAGGGACCTCAAGGATCATCCAGTTCCAACCCCCTGCCATAGGCAGGGACACCTCCCACTAGTACAGGTTACTCAAGGCCTCATCCAATCTGGCCTTGAACACATCCAGGGAGGGAGCAGCCACAACCTCCCTGGGCAGATCTCCCTGATGTCCTCTGGATGATGTCCAGGACTTCCCCTCTTGGCAGGAGGCTTTCAGGTGCAGGCAGGATGTCTGTGATGTGCAGTCTCAGCACGGTGTCAGGCTGACTGTACAGGCTGAATGCATGGAGGCATTTAGAACCTGCTCCTGGTCAACCTTTGGCAGGCAGTTTCCAGGCAATTCAGGATATGAAGCAGCACAAATACAACAGCAGAGAGCAGATGCAATGGCAGAGCTCAGAGCACAGGTTGTGCTCCCTGCTTATCTCCTTTTATCCATCCAGCCCCAGACTAATGAGCCTTTGGACACAAAATAACCAATCAGAATGGCACTTAGCCAAGCTTGACCGTATTAGGTGAAGCCATAGGCTTGCTTCACTCAAATTTGGGCACAACCCAGGCCTTGCACAAGGCAAGTGTGTGTGTACCTTGTTTAGCACAGGATGCAAAACATCTCTGGGCAGGGCACAGTCCTCAGAATCAGTGGCTCCAGGTTCTTTGTCTTCTTTCCCACAGTTGCTTCTCCCCAAAACAGAAGGAGGTAGAGCAGAAAAGACATCTCTGGGCAAGCCAGGACATGGATAAATCTGTGTTGGCCTGCTTAGGCCTACCACAACACAGGTTAGGTCATGCTTGAGTGTTGTAGCCTTGGAAATTAGTTAGCAGTGGAGAACAGGTCTGGGGAGGGGCAGAAGAGGGACCTGAGGGGGTTGAGGGAGACCTTTTGGCTCTCCACAGCCCTCTGAAAGAAAGCTGGAGTCAGGTGGGGGTTGGACTCTTCTCTCCAATATCAGGTGACAGGACAAGAGGAAATGGCCTTAGGTTGCCCCTGGGGAGAGTTAGGTTGGACATGAGGAACAATTCTTTCCCCAAAAGGGTTGCTGAGGCCTGGCCCAGGCTGTCCAGGAGGTGGTGGAGTCTCCATCCCCGGAGGGATTGCAAAACCATAGAGATGTGATGCTGAGGGCCATGGTTCAGTGGTGCCCTGGCATTGACAACAGCCATGGTTTAGAGGTGCCCTGGCAGTACTGAGGGCCATGGGTTGGTGATGGCCTGGCAGTGCTGAGGGCCATGGTTTAGTGGTGTCCTGACAGTGTTGAAGGCCATGGTTTAGTGGTGCTCTAGCAGTGTTAAGGACCATAGTTCAGTGGTGCCCTGGCATTGCTGTTTTGCATGGTTTAGTGTTGCCCTGGCACTGCTGAGGGCCATGGTTCAGTGTTGTCCTGGCAGTGCTGAGGACCATGATTTTGTGGTGCCTTGGCAGTGTTGAGAGCCACAGTTCAATGGTGCCCTGGCACTGCTGAGGGCCATGGTTCAGTGTTGCCCTGGCAGTGCTGAGGGCCATGGTTCAGTGGTGCCTTGGCAGTGTTGAGAGCCACAGTTCAATGGTGCCCTGGCACTGCTGAGGGCCATGGTTCAGTGTTGCCCTGGCAGTGCTGAGGGCCATGGTTCAGTGGTGCCTTGGCAGTGTTGAGAGCCACAGTTCAATGGTGCCCTGGCACTGCTGAGGGCCATGGTTCAGTGTTGCCCTGGCAGTGCTGAGGGCCATGGTTCAGTGGTGCCTTGGCAGTGTTGAGAGCCACAGTTCAATGGTGCCCTGGCACTGCTGAGGGCCATGGTCCAGTGGTGCCCTGGTATGGTTGGACCTAACGATTTTCAAGGCCTCTTCCAACTGAAAATGTTTCTTGTGACCCTCTGACTCTGTGCCATGCTCCTGTCATCCCCAGACCCCCTCAGCAGCCACCTGTGAGGCTAACTCAGCTTTATCTTTTTGCAGACAAAGTCCAGGCTGAGCTGGGTGAGTTCAAACCTAAACCCCAATGGGACTTAACCTGCCCTGCCCTGCTGACCCAAACCGCGCTGAGCCCTGCCCCTCCGCAGCCTGCGCTCAGGGCGCTTCATCCTTCACTCCTCTTCTCTTGCAGGCTTCATGAGGGCTCGCAGCCACGCAGGTAAGCCAGATCCCACCTGACAGACACCTCCTGAGCTTTCCTGTCCACACCAGGAGGAACTTGGGGGGAGTCTGGTTGCACTCAGGCACATTCTGTTCTTCTGTGCTCCACAACCTCCCTGGGCAACCCGTGCCAGTGTCCCACCATTGAGGGTGCTCCCTTCAGCTTTGGGCTCTCCAGTTGAAGAGGGACAGGGATCTGCTGGAGAAGGTCCAGCAGAGGGCTGTGAGGATGATGAAGGGAATGGAGCACTGCTTGAGGAGGAGAGGCTGAGGGACCTGGGGCTGCTTAGTCTGGAGAACAGAAGACTGAGAGGGGATTTAATCAATGTTTATAACTATCTGAGGGATGGGGGTCAGGAGGTGGGGGACAGGCTCTGCTCACTGATGCCTGGGATAGGTCAAGGAGCAATGGATGGAAACTGCAGCACAGGAGGTTCCAGCTCAACACAAGAGGGAATTTCTTGGCTGTAAGGGTCCCAGAGCACTGGCATAGGCTACCCAAAGAGGTTACGGAGTCTTGTTCCCTGGAACCTTTCCAGTCCTGCCTGGATGTGTTCTTGTGTGCCCTGAGCTAGATTGTTTGGTCCTGATCTGGCAGGGGGATTGGACTGGATGAGCTCTTTGGGTCCATTCCAACCCCTGACATCCTATGAGCCTGTGACCATCCTTACTGTAAAGAACTTCCTCCTAACATCCACTTTCANGCTGTAAGGGTCCCAGAGCACTGGCATAGGCTACCCAAAGAGGTTACGGAGTCTTGTTCCCTGGAACCTTTCCAGTCCTGCCTGGATGTGTTCTTGTGTGCCCTGAGCTAGATTGTTTGGTCCTGATCTGGCAGGGGGATTGGACTGGATGAGCTCTTTGGGTCCATTCCAACCCCTGACATCCTATGAGCCTGTGACCATCCTTACTGTAAAGAACTTCCTCCTAACATCCACTTTCAATCTCCCCTCTGATGCTTCAAACCCTTTCCTCCTCCTCCTCTCATCCCAAGCCCTTGTCAACAGTCCCTCCCCAGCCTTCCTGCAGCCCCCTTCATATCCTCCAAGGCCACTCCAAGCTCTCCTGGAAGCCTTCTCCTCTCCAGGCTGCACAGCCCCAACTCTCTCAGCCTGTCCTCACAGCACAGCTGCTGCAGCCCTCTCAGCATCTTGGTGGCCTCCTCTGCACTGCCTCCAACACTTCCTTGTCCTTCCTGTGCTGGAGGCTCCAGAACTGCACACAGGACTCCAGGTGGGGTCTGAGGAGAGCAGAGCCAAGGGGCACAATCCCCTCCCTTGCCCTGCTGCCCACACTGCTCTTGCTGCAGCCCAGCACACAGTTGCTGTCTGGGCTGCACTCACACTGCAGCCTCAGCTTGAGCTTTTCATCACCCCAGTCCCCTAGGGCCTGTTCCTCAGGACTGCTCTCAGCCATTCCCTACCCAGCCTGTTCCTAGATCAGTTTCCTTCACTTCCTTTCAAATTGTTGCTCATTATCCTGACAACCAGAACTAATTTGGTGCTTTTTGTTTTGTTTCACTTTTTTTTCCCCCCAACTTTTCCCTCCAGTTAACATCACTCTGGATGAGAACTGCAAACATCCCAGCCTCACCATCAATGGGAAGAGCAGAGTCATAGCTTCCACCCAGCTCGAGACCCCACTCAAAGCTCTGGTGGTAGCCACTGAAGGGTTTTCAGGAAGGGAACATTACTGGGAGGTGGAGGTGGGGGACAAGTCAGAGTGGGAGCTGGGTGTGGTGTGTGAGGAAGTCAGGAATGCGCTGAGTAGCAACAAAACTGCCCCGGAGGAGAAATTATTCAGCCTGAGGTATTCCCAGGGAGAATACAGCTTGACTGGGGAGAATGATGTGAGAAGGTGGAAACCCTGCACTGTGGTAGGTGTGTTCCTGGACCAGGAGTGCTCTATGCTGTCTTTCTTTGATGTGGAAGAAAAATGCCTTTTGGACTCTCTGCGCTTTGACTCCTCTGGGAGCCTCTACCCCTTCTTCAACCCAGGCTCCGATGGCAAATGGTTAGGAGTGCGTCGCGTCAGTGTTTAGAGCAAGAGCCTCCTGGAGACTTCCTCCCATGGGGAGCTGTTAACAAAGCCACAGAACCTTCCAACCTTCCCATTCTACGATTCTATAAATCATCCCATTAGGGAACTGGTCTTCCACTGCAGTGACAGAGATTTATCAGCCTGCCCTGCCTCCCTGTACCCTTACCAATGCCTGCATGTCTTGCTAGGGATCCTAGGTGCTGCACTTCGTCATCTGCAAGGATCAGATTGCACATTCCATAATCCCAGTTTCTTGTGAGCCAGGATATGAGAGATTCTCTGTTTCTGTGGGTATGGTCCTGACAGCTCCACTTCAGTTCTTTCCTAGTCATAGGCTGCCTTACCATAGGATCAGGGGCTGGCTGTGGAGTTGGAGATACAGGAGCAGGAGCCCCTGGCTGAGATGGGACCACAGGTGCAGGAGGGGGAGCTGGAACCATTGGCAGAGGTAGAATCACTTCAGCTGCAGGAACTGTGGCAGGAACTGGAGCTGCTGCTGGCTGTGGAGCAGGAACTGGAACAGGGGCAGGAGCCAGAGCCACAGGACCTGGAGGAGCTACTGGGGTTGGAGTGGAGTTGCCACAGGAGCTGCTGCAGCACCATCTGCTGGTCTGCACCAGGTCCAGTGGGTTGTACAGGGATAGGTGGCAGCACTGCAGCATCAACTGACTGAGCTGCACCAGTTGATGGAGCATGTGCCCCTAACAGAGGTGATCGTGCAGTACCCTTGAAGGCATGTCTTGACCTTGCATCCTGATCAGAGGGACTTGCTGATTGGGCAGGAGCCGGAAGTGTTTGTACACCCTCTGGATGACATAGGAGTCATCAAGCACCTGCTCCCATGTCCACATCAGCACCACCATCCTCCTCTGGACTAAATTCCTCAATACCTCTTCTCCATCCTTTACGCTTTTATCTTGCTGCTGCCACCTGGATCACTTTGGTACAGCACAAGTGCTCCCTATCAGGGCAGTGCCATTTGTCACTGAGGCTGTCACTGCTGCCACCCACTTGGCTGTCTCAAAGTTGCAGAGTTCCACAGCTCAGGATGCAATAAGGCAGCAGCAAGCATGGATGCAGTGGCAGAGCACCCTTTGTGTTACCTGCTCATCCCTTTTTATCAATATGGCCTGAGACTAATGGGCCTTTGAACATAGATTAGCCAATCAGGATGGCACTTTGCCGAGCTTGACCATACCAGCTGCAGCCAGAGCTTTTGTCCTCTTTCTTACAGTTGCTTCCCCCAGCACAGAAAGAGTGGGAGCGGAGGAACAATTCTGGGCAAGTACAGTCCTCAGACTCAGTGGTTCCAGGTTCTTTGTCCTCTTTCCAGTGGTTGCTTCCCCCAGCACTGAAGGAGTGGGAGCAGAGGAACATGCCTGGGCAAGCCACAGTCCTCAGATTCAGTGGCTCCAGGTTCTTTATCCTCTTTCCCACAGTTGCTTCTCCCCAAAACAGAAGGACAAGGAGCAGAGGAACATGCCTGGGCAAGCCACAGTCCTCAGACTCAGTGGCTCCAGGTTCTCTGTCCTCTTTCCCATGGTTGCTTCTCCCTGGCACAGAAGGAGTGGGAGCAGAGGCACATCTCTGGGCAAGCCACAGTCCTCAGAGTCAGTGGCTTCAGATTCTTTGTCCTCTTTCTTGCAGCTGCTTCCCCCAGCACAGAAGGAAGAGGAGCAGAGGAACACCTCGGGGCAAGCCACAGTCCTCAGACTCAGTGACTCCAGGTTCTTTGTCCTCTTTCCAGTGGTTGCTTCCCTCAGCATAGAAAGAGTGGGAACAGAGGAACACATCTGGGCAAGGCACAGTCCTTAGACTCATCAGTGACAGCCCCAGTGACAAATGGCACTGCCCTGATATGGAGCACTTTTGCTGTACTGAAGTGATCCAGGTGGCAGCAGCAAGATAAAAGGGTAAGTGAGGCTGTCACTGCTGCCATCAACATGGCTGTTTGAAGGCTCAGTGGGGTACACAGACCTGTGCTGCTGCACCCCAATGCGAGATCAGTACCATGAGGACATTTGCCACAGTCAGCACTCTGGCTGGTTCAGGCTGGCTACCAGCAGCCAGGTCACTCATGGCAGCAAGGGGCTGATGCCACCTATCTGCATCCGCGGTCTGCGCAGGTGCGTTGTGCCAGCGCGGGTTTGAGCACACCGAGGCATGGCAGCACCCAACTGTGCCGCTTGCCCTACACCGGAAGAGGCTGTGGCTGCGCTGGTCAGCTGCACACACAGTTGCGTTGGCAACGTGCAGCACGAACACCTCCCTTCCCTCTTCTGGGAACCACCATGGAGGGCAGTGTTGTGATAGGCCTAAGCAGGCCAAAATGGGCTGAGACATCTCCTGACTTGCCCAGAGATGTTCTTCTGCTCTGCCTCCTTCTGTTTTGGGGAGAAGCAGCTGTGAGAGAGAGGGCAAAGAACCTGGAGCCACTGAGTCTGAGGACTCGTGACTTGCCCCGAGATGTTCCTCTGCTCCTCTTCCTTCTGTGCTGGGGGAAGCAGCTGCAAGAAAGAGGACAAAGAATCTGAAGCCACTGAGTCTGAGGACTGTGGCTTGCCCAGAATTGTTCCTCTGCTCCTCTTCCTTCTGTGCTGGGGCAAGAAACTGCAAGAAAGAGGACAAAAGCCCTGGCTTCAGCTGGTGTGCTCAAACTTGGCAAAGGGCAATCCTGATTGACTAATCTATGTCCAAAGGCCCATTAGTCTGGGGTTGGATGGAGAAAGAGGGATGAGCAGGTAGCAAAAGGGATACTCTGCCATTGCATCCATGCTTGCTGCTGCCTCATTGCATCCTGAGCTGTGGAACTCCGCAACCAGGAGCAGCCTCTCAATGCCTGCAGGCACTCAGCCTGCTCCACCAGTCTGACATTGTGCCAAGCCTACACATGGCATTGCCTCCTGCCTGCCCCTCTACAAGGCTTCTGCTGAATCAGCAGTCAAGAGGATCCAGGTCAGAGCCTGTGCCAGACTCCAGCTGCCTGAGAAAAGACCCTGGGAAAGCTCCAAAGCCTCTAACAGCTTTGAGACCACCAACAGCAACCCCTCCTGTGCTTTGGGTGCTCTCTGATAATATTTTGTGAGTAAAACCTTCAAGCCTCTTGTAATCACTAATTGCCTTCTGCCATGAGCAGAGAGGAGCTTCCTGCATCCATCCAGTGGCTAAGTAGGGTAATGAACCTCCAGTGGTGTAGTGACCACAAGAACCTTCTCTTCCAGTACCCTGTTTGCCTTTGCTGAGTACCTCTTACAGTGTTCCAGTTTTGCCTGTTGCCTGCGTGTATAAATTTCCCAACCCTGTGTTTAAAACCTCGGAACTAAGTTTTCTGGCCAGCTTTAATGTGAATAAACAATTTTCATATTTATTAACAATCTCTTCCTGGATATCAAAATTAATATCCATTATTAATTTTGTATCATTCATAACAGGCAGGGTCTCCTCCTCCTGACTCCATTTTTACATTACCATCTGGAATTAGAGAAGTGGCAGCCAGTGCTGCTTCATGCCTCAGGGCATCAAGAGCAGCCACGACTGCATCCCTGTCTGGAAAAACTGCACTCACCACTGTCAACTCAGGTGGTACCACTGGGACAGTCACATCAAATAGGAGGAAGACACTTCTCTGGGTGGTTGGATTGGTTGTGGCAATTAATGAGGCAGGAATTATATCATCTGTAAGTTATTTTATTTCCCAAGATCCCTGCCCACAAACTCTATGCAAATTAGTTAGGTTTGGGTTTTAATTCTCTGAGGCAGGTCTTCACAAGGATGCTGGGTTGTGAGGCACTGGCAAAGGTTGCCCAGGGAGGTTGTGGCTACTCCTTCCCTGGAGGTGTTCAAGACCAGGTTGGATGAGGCCTTGAGTAGCCTGTACTAGTGGGAGGTGTCCCTGCCTATGGCAGGGGGTTGGAACTGGATGATCCTTGAGGTCCCTTCCAACCTTCCCATTCTATGATTCTATGATTTCATGCTTATAGGGTATTGAGTAATGGAGGGAAATCAGGACACTGGAAAAGGTTTGCCACAAAACAGCTTTGCCACACACAACTAAAAGGCAACCTGGAGCCCTAGGGCAGGTCTGTGCTTCTCACTGCGGTGGAGTAGGAATTTGGAGCTGGTCCCTTGACCCCTTTGCACTGCAGATTGTAATCCAGCAGTGGATCAACACAGCACAGGATCCAATGTGAGCAAACCTGTCAGAGCCCAAACTGACTCATACACAGCTGGCACGGGCACAGAGCATGGGGCAGCACAGGACACAGCAGGGCTGCTCAGCAGTGTGCCCACCAACAGCGGTGGTTTGCGGCAGAGGCAGCTCCCTGCAGAAGACAGGCAGGATGCAGTGGTCCAAAAGCAGGGACTGTGAGCTTTGTCCTCATCCTGCTTCCAGGTGCCCCTCAAGCTCTGGCTCTAGCTCTGACTCCATGTCCAACTCAAGTTCCCACTCAAGGTGTCCCACAAGGTGTGACTCTAGGTCTGACTCCACGTCCAACTCAAGGTCCCACTCAAGGTCCCCTCAAGCTCTGACTCTAGCTCTGACTCCATGTCCAACTCAAGGTCCCACTCAAGGTGTCCCACAAGGTGTGACTCTAGCTCTGACTCCACGTCCAACTCAAGGTCCCACTCAAGGTCCCCTCAAGCTCTGACTCTAGGTCCCACTCCATGTCCAACTCAAGGTCCCACTCAAGGTCCCCTCAAGCTCTGACTCTAGCTCTGACTCCATGTCCAACTCAAGGTCCCACTCAAGGTGTCCCACAAGGTGTGACTCTAGCTCTGACTCCACGTCCAACTCAAGGTCCCACTCAAGGTCCCCTCAAGCTCTGACTCTAGGTCCCACTCCATGTCCAACTCAAGGTCCCACTCAAGGTCCCCTCAAGCTCTGACTCTAGCTCTGACTCCATGTCCAACTCAAGGTCCCACTCAAGGTGTCCCACAAGGTGTGACTCTAGCTCTGACTCCACGTCCAACTCAAGGTCCCACTCAAGGTCCCCTCAAGCTCTGACTCTAGGTCCCACTCCATGTCCAACTCAAGGTCCCACTCAAGGTCCCCTCAAGCTCTGACTCTAGCTCTGACTCCATGTCCAACTCAAGGTCCCACTCAAGGTGTCCCACAAGGTGTGACTCTAGCTCTGACTCCACGTCCAACTCAAGGTCCCACTCAAGGTCCCCTCAAGCTCTGACTCTAGGTCCCACTCCATGTCCAACTCAAGGTCCCACTCAAGGTCCCCTCAAGCTCTGAATCTAGCTCTGACTCCATGTCCAACTCAAGGTCCCACTCAAGGTGTCCCACAAGGTGTGACTAGGTAATGTATCCAGTTGCCATATAAATATCCTTGGGTGATTTGCTCTTCCCCATTCAAGCCCATTGGGGTGGGTAAAGGAACTTTGCTCCTACTCCTCTCCACATTCCAAACCCTGGAGCCAGTGGTGGGGGGAGAGCAAAACTGTTTCGTGCCCCATTCAAACCTATGGTGGGGTAGGGACTTGGGTGTGGCCTGCCACAGTGCCAGAGCAAGCTCATTGTTGTGGGAGGCCTAAGCAAGCCAAAATAGGCTTATCCATGTCCTGGCTTACCCAGGCATGTTCTTCTGTTCTCCCTTCTTCTGTCTAGAGGAAAGCAACCGCGGGAAAGAGGACAAAGAATCTGGAGCCACTGAGTCATAGAATCATAGAATGGGAAGGTTGGAAGGGACCTCAAGGATCATCCAGTTCCAACCCCCTGCCATAGGCAGGGACACCTCCACTAGTACAGATCACTCAAGGCCTCATCCAACCTGGTCTTTCACACCTCCAGGGAGGGAGCAGCCACAGCCTCCCTGGGCAGCCTGTTCCAGTGTCTCACCACCCTCACTGCAAAGAACTTCCTCCTNACTCCATGTCCAACTCAAGGTCCCACTCAAGGTGTCCCACAAGGTGTGACTAGGTAATGTATCCAGTTGCCATATAAATATCCTTGGGTGATTTGCTCTTCCCCATTCAAGCCCATTGGGGTGGGTAAAGGAACTTTGCTCCTACTCCTCTCCACATTCCAAACCCTGGAGCCAGTGGTGGGGGGAGAGCAAAACTGTTTCGTGCCCCATTCAAACCTATGGTGGGGTAGGGACTTGGGTGTGGCCTGCCACAGTGCCAGAGCAAGCTCATTGTTGTGGGAGGCCTAAGCAAGCCAAAATAGGCTTATCCATGTCCTGGCTTACCCAGGCATGTTCTTCTGTTCTCCCTTCTTCTGTCTAGAGGAAAGCAACCGCGGGAAAGAGGACAAAGAATCTGGAGCCACTGAGTCATAGAATCATAGAATGGGAAGGTTGGAAGGGACCTCAAGGATCATCCAGTTCCAACCCCCTGCCATAGGCAGGGACACCTCCACTAGTACAGATCACTCAAGGCCTCATCCAACCTGGTCTTTCACACCTCCAGGGAGGGAGCAGCCACAGCCTCCCTGGGCAGCCTGTTCCAGTGTCTCACCACCCTCACTGCAAAGAACTTCCTCCT
>VWZE01011725.1:0-36019 GCA_013396675.1 Eubucco bourcierii
AAAATATTCTAATTAGCCTCAAACCAGCACACCAGCAGATGGAGAGAGGTGATTCTGCACCTCTGCTCTGCTTTGGTGAGACTTCACCTGCAGTGCTATGTCCTGCTCTTGAGCCCTTGACACAGGAAGGACATGAACCTGATGGAGCAGGTCTGGAGAAGGCTCATGAAAATGACTGGGGACTGGAGCACCTCTGCTAGGAGGACAGGCTGAGGGAGCTGGTGCTGTTCAGCCTGGAGAAGGCTCCAGAGAGACCTAATAGCAGCCTTCCAGTACCTGAAGGGCGCTACAGGAAGACTACAGTTACAGAATGAGGGGCAATGGCTTGAAATGAGAGAAGAACAGATTTAGATTGGATGTTAGGAACAAGTTCTTTACCATGAGTGTGGTGGAACAGTGCAACAGATTGCCCCGGGAGGTAGTAGAGGCTCCATGCATGGAGCTATTCAACGTCAGGCTCAACAAGGCTCTGAGCAACCTGATCTAGTGGAGGATGTTCCTGCTAACTGCAGCAGGATTGAACTAGGTGACCTTTGCAAGTCCCTTCCTACCCAAACCATTCTATGATTCTACATCCTTTCTGACTGCAGTGGGGTTTGACTATTTGACCTTTAAAAGTCCCTTCCAGTCCAAGCCATTGTATGATTCTAGGATAACTACAGACTTCAGGAGGAAATGTGTGTGTGGTAATGATCTACATTTACTTGTGGCATCATGGAGCTGGGCTTCTGAAATAACTTGCACCAAATCTCTCCTCTCAGTTGGCCCTGAATCATTTCTGTTTCTTTGAATGTCTTGCTGGTGAAATCACTGTATTCTCAGAAGTTCATCTTTTCTATGTTTCCTCAGAAAATTAATGCTTAAATGTTATTATTTTTCCAGTTTTAGTCTGTAATGTGTTTAAAATACCAACAGCATTATTTTTGTCTCCCTGTGTGTCCTGAGTGCTCTGTGGTTGTTTAATTAACAGAAATAGAAACTCGTTAAACAAGATTTTATCTGGGGGAAAAATCCAACAGGTACAGTTTTATGCCTATTTCTTAGAGTCATAAAATCATTCGGGTTGGAAAAAACCCTTGAGATAATCAGGTCCAACCATTAGCCTATTCTACCAAGTTCACCACTAACCTGTATCACTAAGCACCTCATCTCATGACCTTTAAACACATCTAGGAATGGTGACTCCACCATCTCCCTGGGCAGCCTGTGCCAATTCCTGACCACTCTTGCAGTGAAAACAGTTTTTCTGATGTCCACCCTAAACCTCCCCAGGTGCAGCTTGAGGCTGTTTGCTCTTGTTCTATTACTAAAACCCTGTGAGAAGAGACCAGCACCTATATCTCTCTGTTGTCCTTTGAGGTAGTTGTAGAGGGCAGCTTCCTGTTCCTCATACTGGACAGTCCCAGTTCCCTCAGCCGCTCCTCATCAGACTCATTCTCTAGGCCCTTCACAAGCTTAGTTGTTCTTCTTTGCACCTGCTCCAGCCCCTCGATGCTTTTCTTGTGTTGAGATGCCCAAAACTGAACACAGCACTCAAAGTGTGGCCTCACCAGTGCCAAGTACAGGGGCACAATCCCTGTCCTACTCCTGCTGGCCACACCATTGCTGATCCAAGCCAGGTTGCCATTGGCTTTCTTTGCCACCTGGGCACACTGCTGGCTCTTCTTCAGCCACCTGTCCACCAGAACTCCCAGGTACCTTTCTGATGGAGAACTTTTTGGCTACTTTTCCCCAAGCCTGTAGCATTGCTTGGGATTGTTGTGGCCCTATGACAGGACCTGTCTAAATCTCTCTGTAGAGCTTCCCTATCCTCAAGCAGATCAACACTCCCACCTAACTTGGTGTCATCTGCAAATTTACTGATGATGCTCTCTAACTCCTGATCAAGAGCATTGATAAAGATGAAACAGTTTAGGTTGATAGAGCTTTGCACATCTGTATCACAAGATCACAGGGTATTAGGGGTTGGACTGGACCTCTGGAGATGTTTGGGTCCAACCCCTGTGCCAGAGCAGGACCATGTACTCTAGTGGAGGTCATAGAGGAATGCATCCAGACAGGTCTTGAAAGTCTCCAGAGAAGGAGACTTTACAGCCTCTCTGGGTAGCCTGTTCCAGTGCTCCATGACTAAAGAAGTTCTTCCTCACATTGAGGTGAAACTTCCTGTGCTGTAGTTTATATCCATTGCCCTTTGTCCTATCACAAGGCACAAGTGAGCAGAGGCTGTCCCTTCCTTCCTAATGCCCAGCCCTCGTCTGTAGCCATTTATCAGATACCCTCTCAGTCTTCTCCTCTCCAGACTAAAAAGCCTTAGATCTCTTAGCCATTCCTCATAAGGCAGTGCTCCAGTCACTTCATCATCCTTGTTTCTTGTCCAAAACCTTCAGAGATGGGAGTAGTTTAATTTTTGATATATATTTACAACCAACTAAAGGTGTTACTGCTGGTTTATTCATTGACCTGAAAAAAAACCCCAAACAACAAAAACCTCAACAAACAAAATGCACTTAAAAATTAATTGACAGCAAATATATTTATCAACAAGAACAAACAGAACCCGCTGGGGGTATGGCAGCAACCATGAAACAAATGTGTGGTCAGCTTCTTCAGGGCTAAAATTAACAGGGCCTAAATAAACAGCTTTAGAGAATTTAAAATGTGCCCTGCCTGCCAAGGCTTAGCTGCTGAATTAAATCTACTGCTGAGACAGCCTTGTCCTGTATGTATATATACTGTGCTAATGAGAAAAGAACGACCTGGATGTTCAAGGAAGCCTCAATGTGACTCTTCAGCTGTGCTCACAGCTTTAAGTAGGTAAACATCCTTGACATGAGTAACGCGGGGAGCAACAGCACTAATTACAGCCATCGCTGCCTGCCGTCTGCCCCAGACCAGGAGTTGGGAGACCTGTGCTTTCCTTCAGCCTCTTCTACTCACCTCAGATTTGACCCCAGCTATTTCACCTCAGTCTTTCAACTTTTTTAACACATAAAATCACAGAGTCATAGAATGGCTCAAGTTGAGAGGGACCTCAGAGATCATTTATTCCAAACCCCTGCCATGGGTAGAGATGCCTCTCAACTAGACTTGGTTGCTCAATGCCTCATCCAGTCTGCCCTTAAGCGTCGCCAGGGTGGGGACATCCACAACAACTCTGGGCAACCTGTCCCAGAATCTCACCACCGTCATACTGAAGAACTTCTTCCTAAGATCCAATCTAAACCTACCCTCTCTCAGCTTCAAACGATTCCTCCTTGTCCTGTCTCTAGACTCCCTTACAGAAAGTCCCTCTCCAGCCTTCCTGTAGGCTCCCTTCAGGTATTGAAAACTGCTCTAAGGTCCCCTTGGAATTTTCCATTCTCCAGGCTGAACAACTGCAGGTTCCTGAGCCTATCCTCATAGCAGAGGTATTCCAGCCTTTGGATCATCCTTGTGGCCCTACTCTGGACTCTCTCAGTAGATCTCTCTCAGATGATAGCTTCTGCTCATTGTTTTAATGTCCCCACCGTTGATTCCAGTTCTCTCTTTGTTCATCATACCAGTGATGCCTGAAGAAATAACTCTGGAGAAATTTGATTTATAAAGGTTCTTGTTAAAGAATAAAGCCTACAAGTACAAACTGCTGAACAGAAAGATACATATCAGTTCTTTTTAGGTCCTGATCATTGCTGTGCAGACCTTCAAGGGATCTCTTGAGCAATTTAGCTGTGTGTTCTGGCAGCTGTCACTAGTGTCAGCCATCAGAACAAGAGCCCTGGCCGACAACGTTTGGATGAGATGTTAAAGGGATATGGGCTTTAATTCAGGGCAAGTTTGTATGACATACAGTGTGATAGGTGAATGCCAGAAAAACCTGGGGCTGTGCTAGAGCTGACACAATTGGCAGTAAATAACTAGACAGTTTTTCATACAAAGCAACAGCTGGATTGTTTTTGCAGCTTGTGTTTCCAAATTTGAACTTGATTAGTCAGTCTAATGTCCTGGTGTGCCACCTCTATTCCACCAAATCATCCCATTTAGCACTGATAGAGAATTCAGGGATTGCAAACTCTGGAGGTCTGTCTGGAGTCCTGAGATCTGAGACGTGTTGGAAGATCTTTTCTCTTTGCATCCTCTCGGCCTCTCTTTCATTGCATACATAGAGCCACCTAGAAAGTGCAAGAATGTAGACTGTAGACTGATGTGAGGGTGAAAGAGAGGGGAGAAAACATTTGATTGCCTGCAAACACATCTCTAGTTTCCTATGAGAAGGATTAGAATTGCTGTGGCAGAACTGAGCATCCATC
Source organism: Eubucco bourcierii (assembly GCA_013396675.1). Taxonomy (NCBI): domain Eukaryota; kingdom Metazoa; phylum Chordata; class Aves; order Piciformes; family Ramphastidae; genus Eubucco; species Eubucco bourcierii. Next base: position 4,287 of record VWZE01011725.1, read on the forward strand.
TCTGACACAGGTGTGTTCCTCTCTGCCAGATGGGGATGTTGTGGTCCTATCTTGCCTTAGGTGCTGGTGTTTTGGTCCCCTCTGCTAGACTTTGTGCTTTCTGTCCTCTTGCTCAGCTCTTTGGCCAGTAGGTTCCAGATCAAACAGATTTACTTAAGACTCTAAAAAATAGGTCTTTGCTAACTCAATTTACTCTACTTTGATTACAATAAACTCTTAAATTCCAAAGCAGATTAGGAAACATCCGCCTAAGCAACTTGTTGGGCTGGAGGAAGCATATGGGCTAATGACATCTAACTGCAAGGACATTTTTGTTTGCATCAGGATGGGAAAAAAACCCAAAAAAAACAGAGGAAGGGAAGGAGGAAGGGACCAAGGGAGGGAGGGAGGGAGGGAGGAAGGAAGAAAGGAGGAAGAAAGGAAGGAAGAGAGGGAGGGAGAGAGGAAGGAAGGGAGGGAGGGAGGAAGGAAGGGAGGGAAGGCACTGTCCTCCAGCAAATTCTCACAGACTCCATTAAAAACTAAGGTTGGTGCTATTGCTGACCATGCCCTGCGTGTGCCCATTAAGCAGGTGGCTGTTTGTGTAGCCATGAATTGTTCTAGCTGCGTGGGACAGAGGTGGGTTGTACTTTCATGCAGAAAGAAGAGGTTTTAGCACACCTGGAGATTCTCTGCAAGTGAATTTTTACATCTCTGAAAAGAAATAATTGAAGCCATCACTGGCCTGGTGTCAGCTGGAGTGCAGCATGAGTAGCCTCAGGCTGTGTTTTCTATACTTAGAATTTGAAACTAGGAAATTGCTGGGCTTCAGAGCATACCATCTCCTAAAGGTTCTTTGTGTTTCAGCCTGGGATGGTTTGGGGATTATTGGTGGCCTTTGCCAGTGAATGCAGCAGGGGAGGACCCTCCTCTAACACTCAGAAACCCAAGAAGTTTACACAGTTCTGTCACATGCTGATTTTATTTGAAGTGGTTACAAGAAGTTGTTCCAGTTCCTTGCTGCAAATCTGTGAGAATGTTTTCCCCACCCCTAGAAGTCTTTGATAAGAAATAAAGATCACAATGTTACACTCCGTGATGCTAGATTAAACACAGGACTTTGGGTTAGTATAATCCGCTCTCCTACAAGTGCTGAGTATCTAAAGGTGCCTGGAATAAAAAGAAATATTTCATTGTGGGAAATAAAGTGAAATGAAATAGTGGGGAAAAAAGGAGAGAGGAGAGGGAAAAGAAAAGAAAGGAAAGGGGAAAACAGAAGTGAAGAGAAGAGGAAGGAAAGCAAAAGGAAAAAGAAAAAAGAAAAGAAAGGAAAGGGAAAATAAAAATAAAAATAAAGGGAAAAGAAAAAAAATAGAATGGAAAGGAAAATAGAAGAAAAGTATTGGAAAGGAAAAAGAAAAGATAAAAAGAAGGAAAGAAAAACTAAAAGAAAAATACAGGAAAGGAAAAAGAAATAAAAGAAGGAAAGAAAAACTAAAATAAAAATACAGGAAAGGAAACAAAAAATAAAAGGAGGAAAGAAAAACTAGAAGAAAAATACAAGAAAGGAAAAAGGAAAAAATAAAAGGAGGAAAGAAAAACTAGAAGAAAAATACAAGAAAGGAAAAAGGAAAAAATAAAAGGAGGAAAGAAAAACTAGAAGAAAAATGCAAGAAAGGAAAAAGGAATAAAAGGAGGAAATAAAAACTAAAAGAAAAATACAGGAAAGGAAAAAAATAAGGAAAGAAAAACTAAAAGAAAAATACAAGAAAGGAAAAAGATAAAAGAAGGAAAGAAAAACTAAAAGAGAAATACAGGAAAGGAAAAAGAAAAAAATAAGGAAAAAACTAAAAGAAAAATACAAGAAAGGAAAAAAATAGAAGATGAAGGAAACGAAAACTAAAAATACAGGAAAGAAAAAAAAAGGAAAACTAAAATAAGAAATGCAGGAAAAGAAAAAGAAAAAATAAAAGAAAATGGAAAGGAAGACTAAAATAAAAAATACAGGAAAGGAAGAAGAAAAGAGAAAAAAGAAAGGAATGGAAAACGAAAAGAAAGGAAAGGAAAATAAAAAGATAAGAGATCAGACTGTCAGGCAATTTTGCTCTTCAGTACTCATACTGCAAACCAGACAACTGACTGTAATGAATATTTCTGCCCATCTTAACCTACTGTAGAAGTTTAGTGATTTCCTGATGAGTGTTATCTGCAGAGTTTATAATAATATTTGTGCTTTACCATACCAAATGATTGAGAGCTATCTTGTGGAAAGCATTCTGTCTTGTTTCTCTCTTGAACTGAATTTAAATTAATGAAGCTCTTGTAAGGATAGCTGGGACAGAAATTGATTAAACCAAAATGAAAGACATTTTTTAACTAGTCAGGGTGTTTGGACCTACCTTGGAAATCATCTGTATTTTAATTTAAAAAATCAATGTGCTGATTTATGCTATGCAGAAAATACACTGCAACATATTCTGAATTATTCTAAGTAGGTAAAAAGGAGAATTTCTGTCAGGTTAGAAATTGCATTTTCTGATTTTCATCCTGAATTTAAAATGTTGAAAATAGCAGGAAAGAAACTATTTCCATAGAACAGAAAATTCCATTTCCCATTTCTACAATCTGTAGAGCTGCCTCCCTGTTTAACAGAGTGATAAAAAGAACCTGAATTTCAGCTGGGTTGGTTCCAGTTTGCATACAAGGACTCTACATGATCTGTATGAAGACTTCTGAAATGAGGTAACAGATGGAAAGGAAACAGCCTGGACCGTGTGTTTGGGATGTTTGTTTTGGAGGGAATGGAATAGTTTCTGTCTGGTGAGTGTGCCCAGCGTGAAGAAAATGTTGAAGGATGCAAAGATGTGAGAGCAGGGTAGAGAAGCATAGGACCGGGAGCCTGAGGCTAAGGGTGGCAGGAGGAGGGAGCCTTTGCTGTGGGTGTCAGGGAGCTGCAAGAAGCTGCTGAATGAGAAAAGAATGCTGGAGGGACTAAGTTACTCTTCAAGGACAAAACCAAGAGAGGAGTGGTTTTCAAACCTTTTTAATATATCTTTCCACCACACTTCTGATTTAAACTGACACCTTGTTGTAGTTTATTAATTTAGTGCTCTGATGAGTATGTTTTGATATCCTTTGGCACATTTGCTTAAAAAAAAGGTGTGGGGGGGGGAATGTGTGAACAGTTGGTGGTTGAGCAGGTGGCTAGGGCTACTCTGCTGAACTGTATTTCCCAAGACACTTCGAGTCCTTATCCTCATTCTCTGAGACATCATGGCAAAGCACACCAGCACAAACTAGTGCCAAAGTGACCCAAGTTAAGATGTAATAGTGGCAATCAAACTCTGAATTTGAGCTTCGTGCTACCCTGACTCAGTGAATGCAAAGTTTCCCGTTATGAAGCTGTTCAGTACATACAGTCCTTCCTTTCTCACAGAATCACAGAAACATTCTGGTTGGAAAAAGCCCCTCAGAATCACCAAATCCAACCAATATCCCTACTCTACAAGGTTCACCCTAAACCAAATCCCCAAACACCACATCCAAACTACTTTTAAAACACATCCAGGGTTGTCGACTCAACCACCTCCCTGGGCAGCCCATTCCAATGCCTGACCACTCTTGTTGTGAATTTTTTTTTCATCATACGTAGTCTTAACCTCCACAGTTTCAGCTTGAGGCCATTCCCTCTTGTTCCATTACTATTTGCCTGGGAGAGGAGACCATCACCAACCTCTCCACAACGTCCTTTTAGGGAGCGATGAGGTCTCCCCTCAGCCTCCTCTTTTTCAAACTAAACAGCTCCACTCCCCTGAGTCGTTCCTCCCATATTGTCCTCCCATTCTTCTCTCTCTTCCTCCTTCCTCTTTTTTTTCAAACATTACCTACATTATATGTGAGCTGCTTCCACTCCTGGGAGCAAAATCTCTTAAGGCTGCAGTGACAATGCCCTTTGAAACAATCCCAGATTGTTCCTCTGGGCTGTCAGGAATCCATTATGAACAACCCCACTAAGTGTGGCGCGGATCCTCAGAAAGAAACGTGGCTTGCTCTAAGGGCTGCCTCACCTTTAAGAGAACTCTAAATGCATGATTTCTCTTAGTAATGATGATACCAACATGTTTCTCATGCCTTTACAAATAGAGGAGGGAATTAGAAAATACCGATTTTTTGAAAGATGAGGCTGCCATAGGAAGATCAACCAACCTGCTTAATGCATCATGGCTTAAAAAGCCTGTACAGATCATAGAATCACAGAATGCTTCAGGTTGGAAGAGGCCTTTAAAGGTCATCTAGTTCAACTCTCCTGCTAAAGCAGTCACCCACAGCAGGTTGCCCAGGATCACAATGTCCAAGTGGGTTTGTGGAGACTCCACAACCTCTCTGGGCAGCCTGCTCCAAGGCTCCAGCACCCCCACAGCAAAGAAGTTTTTCATCCTTTTCAGATGGGACCTCGTGGGTTCCAGTTTGTGTCTGTTGTTGCTTGTCCTGTCACTGGGCACCACTGAAAAAAGTCTTAGGACATCCTCTTGCCCAGCACCCTTTAACTCTTGTTGAATATTGAGAAGATCCCCTCTCATGCTACTCTTCTCCAGGCTAAACAGCCTTAGGTCTCCTAGCCTTTCCTCTTCAGACCTGTTCAGGCCCCTTAGCATATTTGTAGCTTCTGCTGGACTTTCTCCAGTAGTTCCCTGTCTCTCTTGAGCAACTGACAGAACAACTGGCTAAACAAAGACAACAAAGAAAGCAAGAAACAAAAAAGCACTCTCAAGGTTGTGCATTTGTGATTTTTGGTGTAGAGATAGTTCTAAGTGAATGTACATCTTAAATAACATAGCTTGGCAAGAAAGACATCTCTCAAAACTCCCCATCTCTCTAAACTCAGCTTTGGGCTCTATCTCAACATCTGTGATCAATCCTAGCTCCTTAGTACTTTATAAATAAATTTTATAAATACAAGTTGAAGATCACTAGAATTTCTTGAGAATTTATATGACTAGTTCTTGCTATCAGCTCCTGGGTCCTGCTGTACCCTATGTAGGAGCAGCTCTGGTAGAGACTTCAGTGTGTAGAGCAGGATCGCAGAACTGGACCAACTCTTTTTTAATTTCTGCAGTGGTATGACACAAGTGGGAGGTTTCTATTTGTTGTTAGAGAGGTCAGAAATGTGTTAGCGTAGTTACATTTTTACTTCAGATCTCTTTCTATACCAGTAACACTGGGTGGAGCTGTCAGGAACAGAGCATATACCAGAAGGTTTAAGGTAACTAAGCTAAGGGGCAAGCACCAAAGGGCTCACACTCAGAGCAGCCTGCAACCATCCCATTTAGTGTCAACTTTGTTAACTGGTGCTGAGTCACTTCCTGCCAGAGCAGTAAGTAGCTACTGGGAGAGTGGTAGCTACTTCCAGCAAACCCAGAGTCTTAACAGCAGCAGCAGCAGCAGCAGCAATGAAGTTGCAGATTCACAGATTTCATTGGGTTGGAAGGGACCCTCAAAAGTCATCTTGGCCAACCCCCTAGCACTCAGCAACTAGAGCAAGCTGCCACATGCAGTCCAATCTTGAATGTCTCCAGGGCCAGGGCCTCAACCATATCCCTGGACAAGCATGTTCCAGTGCCTCACCAGCCTCATTGTGAAGAACTTCCTCTTGGTGTTCAACCTAAATCTCCCCTGCTTCAGTTTCAAACTGTTGCCCTGTGTCCTATCACCACAAGCCCTATCACCTCTAAGTCCCTTTCAGTTATTGAAATGCTGCCCTAGGGTCTCCCTGCAGCCTTCTCTTCTTCAGGCTGAACAGCCCCAATTCTTTCAGCCTGTCCCCATAGAAGAGGTGCTCCAACCCATGCATACAATAATACATTTTTATTCCCAGCTGTATAAACAGGATGCTGTCTCCTAGGTATTTTTTTTTTCTCCCCTGTGGAACTTGATTTACTGCAGCATTGCAGGAACAGAAAGAAAGAATTGTTTGAGAACTGTCATGAAGTGACAATTACAATCAACAGTTATAGTTTGTTCTTGACATTATTTTATGGCTGAAGGCTCAGAACACTAACTGAGGTACCTGGAAAGTTGAGTATTAGACCTGGCATGCTCTTAACTCACACAGCTTTGATATTGATACACCTGAGGGGCAGTAGGCTTGGTGTCACCCCTAAGTTTTTTCAGGTCATGTATCATTATCCTGCTCACCACAAGCAAAAGGATACAAAATGCCATCAGAAGTTCAATTGCCTGTTCTGAAGAAATGAAAGTTAGTTAATGAAGTGTAACATTAAATAAACACAGGTCTTTTCTGGTCATAAAAAGGGGACAAATAATGGGTAGCTGTACTTCAGAGTTTTAGTGGGAGAGACTTAGTTTCAAAGCTAATTTGGTCTTTGAATGCATTTGAAAATGCAGCCACAAACTCACTAAAGCTCAGATTACCAACAGCTTCAGAATGACTTAGGAAGAAGAGAAGTGATTCAGTGGTATTCAGGTTGGGTAACTTTATTCAGCTACTGTCAAGGTCATGTCCACAGCGTAGGGACACATTTCTCCCTCTGCTTTGCTGGAGAGCATCCTGAGGAAAAGGACCTTGAGGTCTGGGTTGATGAAAAGCTCAACATGAGCCTGCAATGTGTGCATGCAGCCCAGACAGCCAACTGACTGCTGGGCTGCAGCAAGAGAAGCATGGCCAACAGGGCAAGGGAGGGGATTCTGCCCCTTTGCTCTGCTCTCGTCAGACCCCACCTGGAGTACTGTGTGCAGTTCTGGAGCCCCCAGCACAGAAAGGACATGGAACTGTTGGAGCGGCTCCACAGAAGGGCCACGAAGATAATCAGAGGGCTGGAGCAGCTCTGCTGTGAGGACAGGCTGAGAGAGTTGGGGCTCTGCAGCCTGGAGAAGAAAAGGCTTCAAGGAGACCTGATAGTAGCCTTCCAGTATCTAAAGGGGGCCTACAGGAAGGCTGGGGAGGGACTGTTTACGAGGTCTTGTAATGACAGGATGAAGGGCAGTGGGTTTAAACTGGCAGAGGGGAGATTTAGACTGGATGTTAGGAGGAAGTTCTTTNTTACTATTCTATGATTCCATGATTCTATGAGTCTCCTGGCTTTTCATTCTTCTGAAAAAAGGATGAACTTTCTTAAAAGAAGGAAAGTGCCGTCTCAGTTCATTTCATAGCACTAAGTAGCTTGTTGCTTTCTTATTTGTAGATTCATAGAATGATTGTGGTATGAAGGGACCTTGAAGATCATTGAGTTCCAACTCCCCTGCCATGGGCAGGGACACCTTCCACTACACCAGCTTGCTCAAGACTTCATTCCCAGGGAGAGGACATCCTCAACCTGCTAGGCAAGCTGTTCCAGTGTCTCAGCACCCTCACTCCAAAGAATTTCTTCCTAATCCCCAGTCTAAATCTGCCCTCCTTACACTTCAGTCCACCCCCTCTCATCCTATCACTACAAGCTCTTGTCAAAAGTCCCTCCCTAGCTCTTCTGTAGCCCCCCTCCAGGTACTAGAAGGCTGCTCTATGGTCTCCCCCAGAGCCTTCTCTTTTTCTGGCTGAACAGCCACAGCTCTCTCAGCCTGTCCCCACAGGGAAGGTTCTCCAGCCCTCTGATCATCTTTATGGCCTCCTCTGGACCCACTCCAGCAGCTCCATGTTCTTCTTGTGCTGAGGGCACCAGAACTGGACACAGTGTTTCAGATGGGGTCTCATGAGGATAGAGCAGAGGGACAGAAACCCCTCCCTGTCCTCCTGCTCTCACTGCTTTAGAAACAACCCAGCACACAGCTGCCTTCTGGGCTGCCAGTGACCATTGCTGGCTCATGGTGAGTTTGCCATCAACTGACATCCCCAAGTCCTATTTCCTTGAGACTGCTCTTGAGCCACTGCTTGAACAGCTTGGATTTATGCTTGGGATTGCCCCAGCCCAGGTGTTGATTACTTTCACATTGTTGGACATAAACAATGAAACAAATACCACATTTTATTTTTAGAAATTAAAGGGAGGAAGGAAAACTCAGCAGAACAGCAGTAGCACCCATTGGCTCAGAATCCTCTTTCTTTATCTGCTTTACTAAGACCAATTTAAAGGCCACAGGGATTTTCAAGGAGGTACAGAAATATATTTCAGCAGGAATGAGGTAACCATAGGAAAGTAATTTTGAGTATAAAATATCCTTTTAAAAAAAAATTCCTTCAGGGACCAGAGAGATCAAAGAAAATCTTGTATGTCCCAGTGACTGCCTGGAAACCTCCTTCCACTCTTGTCTTGCACAGTACCTGTGTCAGCATTTGATGTGTCATCTTCACAGCTGCTCAGGAACCAGCCAGATGCAGTTAAACCTGTATAAACCAATTGGCAAAGGTTAAGAGGATTGAACCAGGCTGTTGCATCCCAGCCAAGTCTGTTGCTGTTCCTGTAGATCAGCTGCTATCAGAGGAATTACCTAAGCTTTACAGAGAATATTTTTCATTTAATTCCAAACTTTTCCCTTCTGTGCTCTTCCCCAGCAGTATTTGAACTCCCTGATATGCAGCAGAACCACCTCTGGAGTGCTCTTATTACAGCCTTCCCAACTGCACCTGTCATTTCACAGCTTGAATTCTGCTCGTTCAGTCTAGCCACAGATTTAAATAGAAAGAGAAGCGTAACAAAATCAAAATGCACCTTTGCACATGTGGCAGCCAGTCCATCCCTTGCAGTGATAGGCTTTACCTAAGCACCCTTTCAGAAGGGTGTGATGGCAAGGCTTTTAACCTCTCACTCACAGATCCTGAAGACTGAATTGACTGTGGACCAGAAAGTCCGCTAAAGCTGCCTGACAGCAACCTTGCATTTAGCCTGTGTACCCCCCTGGGACAATAATTAAGGACTCTGAAATGAAAATACAAATTGAAAACCATTGGTGCTCAGTAATATTGGAATGTGTGTTCGAACATACTTGAATCTAAAAGATTTGCTGATTTGACTGCAAATGTGTTTCACCTTCTGTGTTACACAAAGAAATTACTTCTTGTAATACAAAGAAAGTGCAAAAACATTGCCATTTGTTCTTATCTTTCTATAGCTCTCCTCTCTTCTTTCCCCCAGTGTTTTCTGAGGAAGAGTCCTCTGCCTCATGTTGCTTCTCCAGGATTTTGTTCCTAAGGATTAGTCTCACATCATTCTGGACACATTGAATTAGTTATCAAACAGTATTTGTTGGTGATATTAATCAAAAAGAAAGCAGCAGCTTCCCAGCCAGTTACCAAGGAATTGCTTTCTCTGGGATCATATCTGCACAACAGGTTGATGGCCGTGGAGGATAAGGCAAAGCAGGAATTTCATAGATTCATAGAATGGTTTGGGTTGGAAGGGACCTTAAGGATCATCTAGTTACAACCGCCTTGCCATGGACAGCAACACCTCTCACTAGGGCAGCTTGCTCAAGGCCTCATCCAGCCTGGCCTTCAACACCTCCAGGGAGGGGCCAGCCACAGTCTCCCTGGACAGCCTGTTCCAGTGTCTCACCACCCTCACTGCAAAGAATTTCTTTCTAACCTGCAGTCTAAATCTGCACTCCTCAAGCTTCAATCCATTCCCTCTCATCCTAGGACTACAAGCCCTTGTCAAAAGTCCTTTCTTGGCTTTCTTGTAGCCCACTTCAGGTACTGGAAGGCTGCTTCAGGGTCTCCCTGTAGCCTTCTCTTCAGGCTGAAGAACCATCCCCACCCCAACCCTGGATGATCTCTCCTGAGATGTCTCCATCAAGGGAATCCTGTGGTCCCCTCCTGGGTACCTCTGAGGTCCTGAGAAGCCTTCTGCTCGCATGCCCTGCTCCAGGAGTCCCTGACCGTTATGAAAGATCACAGTGTGTGGAACCAGCCATGTCACAGGGTTCACTTCTGAAGAGTACATCTTTATTTCAGCTGTGCAGAGAATTTTCAGTCCTTGTACTTGAGCAGTGATAATTGTTTGCACAGTTAATTAAACTATGGGTGAGGTATGCCACTAAACACCCACATGCAATGCACATATTGACTGCTTCAAGGTGAATACTTTTCTACCTCATGAGTTATTGAATGTTGACTCACTCTGGCCCATTTTCTCTAATTGGCTTGAAGCTTCTCTCTGTTCCTTGTTATGATAGAAGGTAGGGTTTTCCCCACCAAAAACATTACTGGACCTAAAGATGTGTGGGTATTCTGAGGTGTGGAAGAGCTTCTCCTGAGCGCACATTTAGTTTGGTAACTGAATGGTGTTCACCTTCTCTCTGTGCTGATACCCTGAACAGTCCTTGGGCTTGTGGATGAAAGCCTGGTGCTCTTCAGTGTACCTATCAGTCATGTGAAACTACAACAGAGGACTGGGTCTCTCAAGGGGTCAAGGCATTGAAAAACAAAGCCAAGCATACAGACTTGCATCTGGGAAAGAACAACCCCATGGAACAATGTAGGTTGGAGTCTGACCTGCTGGATTGCAGCTCTGGGGAAAGGGACCTGGGAGTCCTGGTAGACAGAAAGATGACCAGCAGTGTGCTCATGTGGGCAAGAAGGCCAGTCACAGAATCACAGAAACATCCAGGTTGGAAAAGGCCCTCAGGATCCTCAAGTCCAACCTATAGCTCTGCTGTAAGAGATTCACCTTAAACCATATCCCTAAGCACCACATCCAAACGGCCCTTGAACACATCCGGGGTCGGCAACTCCACCACCTCCCTGGGCATCTCATTCCAGTCCCTGACCACTCTCTCCAAGAAAAACTTCCTAATATCTAATCTAAACCTACCCAGTCTCAGCTTGAGGCCATTCCCTGTCGTTCTGTCTCCAATTACCTGTGAGAAGAGACCAGCAGCAACCTGTCCACAAAGTCCCTTCAGGTAGTTGTAGATAGCAATGAGGTCTCCCCTCAGCCTTCTCTTTTTCACACTAACCATTCCCAGCTCCCTCAGTTGCTCCTCATAAGATTTATTCTCTAGGCCCTTCCCCAGCTTTGTTGCCCTCCTCTGGATCTGCTCCAGCACTTCCACATCTCTCTTGTATTTTGGTGCCCAAAACTGAACCCAGTACTCAAGGTGAGGCCTCACCAAAGCTGAGTACAAGGAGACAATCACCTCCCTACTCCTGCTGGCTGCAGCAGTTTTAATCCAAGCCAGAATGCCATTGGCCTTCTTGGCCGCCTCGGCACACTGCTGGCTCATATTCAGCTGTCTGTCTACTACAAGCCCCAGATCCTTTTCTGCCAGGCAGCTCTCCAGCCACACTGCCCCAAGGGCATCCTGAGGTGCGTTAGAAGGGCTGTGGTTAGTACATCTAGAGAGGTTCTCCTCCCCCTCTACTCTGCCCTCGTGTGGACACGTCTGGAATATTGTATCCAGTTCTGGTCCCCTCAGTTCAAGAAGGACGTCAGGGAACTGCTTCAAAGAGTCTAGCCCGCAGCCACAGAGATGCTGAAGGGAGTGGCACATCTCCCTTGTGAGGAAAGGCAGAGGGAGCTGGGGCTCTTTAGCGTGGAAGAGAGGAGCCTGAGGGCTGACCTCATTCATAGTTGCAAAGATGTGAAAGGCAGTGCTGGGAGGACAGAGCCAGGCTCTGCTCAGTGATGTCCAGTGATAGGACAAGGAGCAATGAATGCAAACTGGAGCACATATCCATAAGGAAAAAATTTTTCAATGTGAGGGTACCAGAACCCTGAAGCAGGCTGCCCAGAGATGTTGTGGAGTCTCCCCTGGAGACATTCAAAAGCCACCTGGATGTGTGTCCTGTCCTAGGTGATCCTGCTTTGACAGAAGGGTTGGACTGGATAATCTTTCAAGGTCCTTACCAACCCCTAACATTCTGTGATTCTGTCTGATTGCTTTTTTCCAGGACTCTTGACTCTCTAATCAAAGGTTGTAGAAGGTTTGTTTTCTGTATGAAATGATGACCAAATTGTCTTTTGCTTGGTAAACACCTGGAAAGTCTGCAAGACTTCTCAGTGATGAAGTCTGATAAGTATTCCTGGCTTCATGTGATGTGATAAATGTTCAGTGATTCTTCAGTCACTCTTGAAACTTGTCATTCCATTCAAAGCCACCATTCAAAACGTCCTTCACATCATTGCATGCATTCAGAGGTAGATTGATGAGGAAAACCAGATCCCAGGTGATATTCCCTAACTCATTATAAGTTGAGAGCCTGTTCAGGTATTTGAAGAAATTAATTCAATTCTGTAGCTTAGTAAAATCTTTTCATAATCCAGGCTGTGGTTTGAGCTACCAGATTTAAAGCAAAGTCAGGGAATTTTTTAGTCCATGCTTTACATTTCTGTATGACTCTGTCCATTGGTCCACATCACATGGAGGATCATACATGGAACATCTCTTCTTAGCAGAAACAGTTTGTTGGGTTTGTTTTGTTTTGTTTTGTTTTTCAGAAAAAAGACCTCATTAGCTTTAAGGGATTTTCTTTTGTGTTGTAATATCAGAAGCAGTGAGATTGAAACCCCAATAGCAATTCAAGAGACATAATTCTCTGACAGCTGATTCCACTTTATTTCAATGGCTAGTTTCCACCAGGATGGAAAAAAAAAATCCTCTCCATTTAAGTAGAGCACTTAAGCCTATCTGTTGAATGATAATTGTTGTAGTTGCAATTCATGCTCCTCTTCATAACACACTAGCAAAAAGGTGAGAAGGGGAATTATATAATTAGAGAATGGCCTAGGTTGGTAGGGACCTCAGAGATCATCTTCTCCAACCTCCCTGCCATGGTCAGGGACACCTCTCAACCAGACTTGATTGCCTAAGTCCTCATCCAGTCTGTCCTCAAACACCTCTGTGGAGGGGGCATCCACAACAACTCTGTGCAACCTGTTCCAGAGTCTCACCACCCTTGTACTGAAGAACTTCTTCCTAAGAGGAAGTCTAAGCCTGCTCTCTCTCAGCTAAAACCATTCCCCTTTGTTCCTGTCTCTAGACATGCTTATCTCCAGCCTTTCTGTAGGCTTCCTTCAGGTATTGGAAGGCAGAGGTCTTCCTGCAGTCCTCCTGCAGTCTTCCCTAAGACTTCCCTAGATTCCTCCTAAGGTCCTCCTCCAGTCTTCCCTTCTCCAGACTGAACACCCCCAGCTCCCTCAGCCTGTCTTCATAGCAGAGTCACACTAGCCCTTGGATCATCTTTGTGGCCCTTCTCTGGATTTGCTTCTTATGGTGGGGAGTGCTTGGAGAAGAGCTATTTCTGGGTACCACTGGCCTGAGGCAGAAAGGATGGCAGAATCAATTGCTGAGGCAAAAGTGAACAAGTAAACTCCAGAGTTTATACTTACAGGCAGAACTGGTAAAATTGCACAGGCAAAAAAAAGTCAATCTGCAAAGTTTCTCTGCTAGTTAGCAAAAAAAAATAAATTCCATTCAGGCCGTATTGGGAGACGGGAAGAAGAATTCTAGAGAGTGAAAATCAAGTTCTCTTTCTGTGGCTGCTGCAGGTGGGAAAGCTTACACCCTCACAGGCTTCATCTCTATTTTTGCTTCTAACAGAGAGAGGTCATTAATGATACTGGCTCCTGTTGTTTTCTAGCTGCTTTCAGAGTGTGTTTGGACTTGGTAATCAAGTAGGGAGATGTGAAAATGGCTACTAAAGATCAAAACCAAACTTCAATGTATGATTTCTGGCAGCAGCCATGAGAAGTTAGGCTATAGGTTTTATTCTGGCCTTTGCTTATTATCTAGCAGCTGGTCCTACTCGTAATTTTGCAGAGTGAATGAGTAAAGTTTTATTTTATCTGTCAATGAACTAAACTTTTAATTAACTTTTGGATTTGTCTTAAATTAAGACTAATGACTCTCAAAGGAATTGGCTACAAATCTTTAAACTTTTGAACAGAGGGACTAGAGAAAAAGCAGCAAACAGCCTTTGAAAAGCAACCTTTCTACTAGAGAACAGAATCAAGAAATAAGTGTCTGGAAGCTGGGATACACAGAGTATTAATATTCATCATGAAACCAGACTGAAAGGAAATGTAAATCTCTGGTGACCCCAGAGGATTTCTGTTTGTGATTTCACACAAATTGGCAAATTCCACTAATGATTTCCATCCTTGGTCTCTAAACTGAAGGGAAATGATTGCTGCTTAAACCAAGAGCTTCTCTGCGGTCTAACATACTTTGTTTAGCATCACTTAATCATTTTAGTACAGATTAATGACTGTAGACTAATGACTTGAACAGAACATTGTCCAGTTCTGCAGATTTCTTCTGGTCCTCCCTTCCTAGCACTGTGTCTGCTTAGTGTCAGGATGGTTTGCCAGGATCAAGGCACTGTGGTAGAAGAACACCAGGTGTGACAGAGACAACAGTAATAGGATGTAGTGTGGTGCTGTCCAAAGGAGGTTTTACATAAAGGGCAAAGAAGCTGAAGGGTCTAGAGCACAAATCTTGTGTGGAGCAGGTGAGGGAACTGGGGTTGCGTAGCCTGGAGAAGAGGAGACTGAGGGGAGACCTTCTTGCTGAAAGGTTGGAGTGGAGTAAATTGATCTCTTCTGCCGAGTAACAAGCGATAGGATGAGAGGAAATGGCATCAAGTTGCACCAAGGGAGGTTTAGGTTTGATTTTAGGAAAACAGTCTTCACTGAAAGAGTGATTAAATCCTGGAACAGGCAACCCAGGGAAGTGGTGGAGTCAGCATCCCTCAAAGTGTTCAAAGAACATGTGGATGTAATGCTGAGGGACATGGTTTAGTGGCAGACTTGGCAGTGTTAGGTTAACAGTTGGAGTCGATAACCTTGGAGGTCTTTTCCAACCTTAATGATGCTGTGATGCTATGAAATACAATTTTATTCCAGCTGAAATACATAAACTAGTATTTTGGCAGTAAATAGATAAATATCAGCTAAACAAAAAAAGGGCTGCAGTAAGGAATGAGAAACACAAAGCTTTACAAAGGGATAAGATGCAGTTGCAAGCCCTAAAGGTTTGGGGATGGTCTGCACTGGGGTGAAATTAGAAAGTTACCTTTGAAGGGTGAGCTAACACCTATTATGGTTCATCTGCTCACAAAAAATCCTTGCTTTAGTGCATGTCCTCATAGAATGGTTTGATTGGAAGGGACTTGCAGGGGTCATCTAGTTCGACCCCCCCACTGTCAGCAGGGTCATCCTCTGCTAGTTCAACCCACCTGCTGTCAGCAGGGTCATCCTCTGCTAGATCAGGTTGCCCAGAGCCTTGTCGAGCCTGACCTTGAATAGCTCCAGGCATGAGGTCTCAACCACCTTCCTGGGCAACCTGTTGCAGTGTTCCACCACCCTCATGGTGCAGAACTTGTTCCTAACATCCAATCTGAATCTGCTGTTCTCTCATTTCATACTATTGCCCCTCATCTTATAATTTCAAGCCTTTGGAAACAGTCCCTCTGCAGCCTTCTTGTAGCCCCCTTCAGGTACCAGAAGGCTGCTATTAGGTCGCTCCAAAGCCTTCTCTTTTGCTGGCTGAACAATCCCAGCTCCTTCAGCCTTTCCTTGTAGGAGAGGTGCTCCAGCTCCCTTCATGGCCCTTCTTTGGGCCTGCCCCATCAGGTCCATGATGGTGGTGTGTTAATGACAGCACATTAAGATGCAGAAGGCAGCAAGGAACGTGACCTTGTATTGTATATTTGACCAAGTTTAGTTGCAGCTCAGTTATGTTGAGTCCTGGGGAATTTTCCTTTCTTCCTTCTGGCTCTTCTGATAGGATGTGCGCTCTCCTGCTCTGTTATTGACTTTACTGCAAGCAGCCCTCTGAGCAGAATTGATTTATGATACACTTTGCAGCCTTCCAGACAGATTCCAGTGAAGTGACAAAGAAGTTCTGCTTCTGCACCCACCTAATCAATGAAATGCAGAGAAAAGACCAGACGAAACAGAACCCCCACGGGGAGCTATGGGGTGCCAGACATCAGGCACAGTTCTCCACAGTGTTTTTAGTTATATGAGTATAATATGCCTTTTTTTTTTTCCCCCCCCCTTTTGTATTTCCAAGGTAGGAAGTTTTCTTTTAAGGAACAGAATAAAAGCAAAGCAGATATATAACCACAGAGCCCTGTGTGGAAATGGGCTCAGAGCTCAACAGATGGAACATTAGAGGCAGGGATTCTTAACAGGCAACAGGTAGCTCTTTTCATCATCTTTTACAACAAAATATATTTTTAAATGGAAAATACTGAATGTACTTAAATAGTTCATAGAATCATAGACTCAGAGAGTGGTTTAGGTTGGAAGGGCCCTGTAAAGGTAACCTAGTCCAACTCTCCCTGCAGTGAGCAGAGACATCTCCAACTAGATCAAGTTGCTTAGTCTGCCTTCCAATCTGACCAGAATTGGTTCTAGGGATGGGGCTTCTACCACCTCTCTCGACAACCCAGGCCAGTGTCTCACCACCTTCAGCATCAAACCTTTCTTCATTGTATTTAGTCTAAATCTCTGTCTTTTGGTTTAAAATCATCACCCCTTGTCCTGTCACAACAGGCTATGCTAGAAGTTTGTCCCTATGTTTCTTATCAGCCCCTGGAGCCTTTTCTTCTCCAGGCTGAACAACCGCAACTCTCTCAGGTTGTCCTCACAGCAGAGATGTTCCGGCCCTCAGAAAACATTCGTGTCCTCCTCTGGAGTCACCAGTTAACTAAGAATGGCTTGATCTTGTGAAGGACTGAGCAATGTCATTCTGATCAAACAGTCTTCTGGAATATATATTAAACTGAAGTGCAAATCAACACTCCAGTCCTTGGGACAAACCACATAATTATCACTGAACATCAGCAAATGCTTTGTTAGCCTGAGAATGTCCTCTTTTGGCAGAACCAAACCACTTGAGAAACTGAAAGGACTTTGCTAGGTGCTTGTCATTCAGGTGTCTGCATGAAGTCGACACAGAGGCATCAGTTTACTTTAGAAGAGATGCACATCAGGATCTAAAATGTAGAGCAGTGAAGGCAGCAAGAATCACATCTGTAGTCTCTCTGTTTATGGGTGAATTTTTGGAGAGTGTTGTGCCCATACACAGTTCAAAACTCCACAAGGCTTCTTAGAATTTGTCCTCTAATTAGTGTACTGAGAAGACAGACATACTGTGTTCTGTACTCCTGCAGAGAGGTAGGACCTTCTCATATGTCCTCTGGTGGTTTTTTTTAATAGAATCATTGAATTGTTTTGGTTGGAAATGACCTGTAAGATCATTGAGTCTAACCATTCTCTTAACTCTAGCAAGTCCACTGTTAAACCATACCACTCAGCACCTCCAGGGATGGGGATTCAACTACCTCCCTGGGGAGTCTATTGCAGTGTTTGACAACCCTTTCAGTGAACTTTTTTTCCCAGTATGCAATCTAAACCTGCCCTGGTGCAACCTTTGGCCATTTCCTCTCGTCCTATCACTTGTTACTTGGGAGAAGAGACAAACAGTCTCCTTGCTTCAACCTCCTTTCAGGAACTTGTAGAGGTCTCCTCTCTGCCTCCTTTTCTCCAAGCTGAACAACCCTAGTTCCCTCAGCTGCTCCCTACAAGATTTGTGCTCTGGACCCTTCACCAGCTTTGTTGCCCTTCCCAGGACCCACTTCAGAACCTCACTTTCCTTCTTCTAGTGAAAGGCCCAAAACAAAACATAGTATTTGAGGTATGGCCTCACCAGTGCTTAGTACAAGGGGGACAATCGCAGGCCTGGTCCCGCTGGCCACACTAATTACTGTTCCAGGCCAGGATGCTTTTGGCCTTCTTGCCACACTGCTTCTTTTTACCATAATTCAACTGAGCTGCTCACCTTGACTTCCATTTGCCTGTGCAGTGAGGAACCATCTTGATGGAAGGCCATTGTATGTGTAGTTTACAGAGCAAATGACTGTGAGGTGAAGACATGAGAGAATTAGGTTCTGAGGCAGCATGCCATAAATCTTGCTTTATAGGACAGGATACTCTGGGTCGCTGGAATTATCTTGTTATAAAGCCAATGAGATAGAAAAGCAAATAGTGACTCAGTTTTGAAGCACTTTGGTCCCTTGAACAGGTGAACAGGTGAAAGAAATTCCTCTGAAGCAGTCCAGCCAAGATGTGAGATGCATCCTCACCTGCATGCTTGCCCTGCAAGAACATTTAACGTGTGAAGGCATTTGTTGTTCCACTGTGTCACTGGGGGAATGTGCCTCGTTCCTCCTTCCTCTCTAATGAGATTCTGCTTTGTGACAGATCTTGTCAGAGGCTAATTATAACAAATGCTTGGAAATATTTGCTCTGGAATAACCTTTGGCTCTAAGATGGATCACTTGTGTGAGTCGGGTCGCCTTGCAGAGCCCAGGAGATCAAGTTCTGCCTCAGAACAATGCCTACAATTCAATAATGGCTCTGTGTACTTGGCTGACCAAGTTTGGCAGCTTCTGATTGATTTCTTTTCCTCTTCAAAACCTTGCCTGTCACGATCAGCTAATTAAAAGTGCAGTAATCTGATATAATCTGTTTCCCAGTCGGTGTGGCACTTGGCTCTCTAACAGAAATAATTGATTTGTAAACTGCCAAATCCCAGACATTTAGACTTGCATTGTCTCCTCTAAACCATGTCTAACAGGCAAAATTTGTCTCCTGATACAGTAAATGACCCACACAGCAAAATTAATTCAGCCTTCACCACTATGGAAAATCAATAGAATAGAAATAGATAAATTTTAAAATGTAATAAAAGTCTGGAGGAGAAGCAAACAAACATGGATGCAGCCTCTTTGTGTCACCATTTGGCTTCACTGCTATTACTAAAGAATTGGGAGGTATCTCATCACATCAGGTGAGATTGTCCTACAGTTCAAAACCTCACCTATTTTTTTTCTTTTTTGAATGTAGGTTAAATTCTTAATTACTTGTGTGTTTTCCAGAGGCTGGTGACCCAGGGCTGTGAAGAGGACTAGGGCACTATAACATCTCTCTAATAAAGAAAGGCTGAGTGACTTAGAATTTTTTGTCTGGAGAAGACAGAGGGGGATCTGATCAATGCTTATCAATACTTAAAGGGTGGGTGTCAGGAGGATGGGACCAGTCTTTTTACAGAGATGCCCAGTGACAGGAGAAGAAGTAATGGACACAAGCTTGAACATAGGAAGTTCTATCTGAACATGAGGAAGAACTTCTTTACTTTGAAGGTGATGGTGCACTGGAGCAGGCTGCCCAGGGAGGCTGTGGAGTCTCCTTCTCTGGAGCCATTCAGAACCCACCTGGATGCCATCCTATGCAACCTGCTCTACATGATCCTGCTCTGGTAGGATGGCTGGACTCCTCAGACACAAGCTATTGAAGAAAAGGCTTTGCCCTGCTGGTGCCTCAGCTTTATCCTGTCCATAGGATGGAATCCCTTGTTGGGGAGTTAAGGGTCACCTATTCTGTCTGCTCCTCCCTGCAGGTGCCACCTCTTGACTTACTGCACCCCAACGTGGGGCACAAGATGTGGCAGTGCCTTTGGTCTGCAGTCCAGCCCTTGGCAGTGACTCTCCCCATCATGTTCTCACTGCCAGCAGCAGCCCCTGGCTGTGCAAACCTGCCCTGAAATCCAGAAAGTGCTGCACTGAGCAGAGCCTGAGCTAAGAATTCAGAGCAGTGAGCAGAATTGGTTCTGTTCTGGCTCAAACCAGGATAATATATCCTTAAGTATCGGTAATATAGGCAAATACCTCCTTATCGTAGGACAGGAAATCTGAGTTAGAAGGGGTGAAAGTATCTGAAATCATTGCTGTAGCACAAAATCTTTCAGCAGAGGTGACTGCTGCCTCACGAAGTTCAGTTCTTTGTTTTCCAACCTGACAAGGAGCAGAAGCGTCTGCTTCCCTCTAAGTTTATAAATGAAGCAAAAGTAAACCAAGCATGGAAGTGTTTTATGGATCAGGGTATCACAGTTCTTGCAAAGCCATCTGCTCATACACTCATCTCAACACACATCTGAAACAGTCAATTTTTGAGTAATAAAGCTGAGGTTTACACCTCAGAAAGGAAGCATGCTAGAAGAACTGTCACTATATCTAAAATAGGTGTATTTGTGTAATCAAACTGTTTATTGGGGGCAGGGGAGGGTGGGTTGCCCTCTTGTTCATTGCAAAATATGTTATTTACATCTTTAGGCTCACTAATAAATCAACACACATAACCAAAACAAGAAGGAATGTATTCCTCTGCAAGGAGACCACAAAACCACTACTACCACCAGGTGCAATGTGACAGCCTTATCCCCTCATTTTTTAAAGTAGACACTTCCCTATTATAGGGCAGAGCTTCCATGCAGCAGCTTCAAAATCTAGTTACCAATAGCCTAAACTAATTTATTTTAATCCTCACTATTCTTCTACCAGGAGGATTAGATCACATTAAGTTGCACCACTGGCTCGTGTGCTTCGTGTGCACCACTAGACTTGTGAGCAGTCTAAACCTCCTCTGCTGCAACTTGATGCCATGTTGTATCACTTGTTAGTAGACGAGACCAGCCCTCACCTGGCTTCAATGGCTTTTCAGGGACTTCTGGAGAGCAGTAAAGTCTCTCCTAAGCCTTCTTTGCTCCAGACTAAACACCCCCAGTATCTCCCAGTTCTCACACAAAGTGTTTGTTTTTGTTTCATTCCTACCAGAAGTAAACAGAGTTTACTAATCTGTGCTACCCCAGCTCTCCAACATCCTTTTCGCCCCTTACTAACACACACAAATGCTCATGTGCAAATAGGTAAATATCTACATTTGGGTTGATTACAGACTGAGAGAGTTGGGGTTCTTCAGCCTGAAGAAGAGAAGGCTTCGAGGAGACCTTATAGTAGCCTTCCAGTATCTGAAGGGGGCCTACAGGAAGGCTGGAGAGGGACTATTTACAAGGTCTGGCAATGACAGGACGAGGAGCAATGGGTTTAAACTGGCAGAGGGAAGATTTAGACTGGATGTTCTTTACAGTGAGGGTGGTGAGACACTGGCACAGGTTGCCCAGGGAAGTTGTGGCTGCTCCCTCCCTGGAGGTGTTCAAGGCCAGGTTGGAGGAGGCCTTGAGTGAGCTGTACTAGTGGGAGCTGTCTGTGCCTATGGCAGGGGGTTGGAACTAGATGATCCTTGAGGTCCCTTCCAACCTTACCATTCTATGATTCTATGATAACTTGCACACACTTTGTATATAGTTCTGTATGTACTTTCCTCTGTCCTAGTGAGACCTCACCTGGGGTACTGCATCCAGCTCTCAAGCCCACAACACAGGAAGGCCATAAACCTGATGGAGCAGGTCCAGAGGAAGGCCACAAAAATGATCAGGGGGCTGGAGCTCCTCTGCTATGAAGACAGGCTGAGGGAGCTGACGTTGTCGAGCCTGTGGAAGAGAAGTCTCTGGGCAGACCTAATAGCAGCCTGCCAGTAACTTGCAGAGGGCTACAAGAAGGCTGCAGAGGCGCTGTTTCCAAAGGCCTGCAGTGATAGGACAAGGGACAATGGTTTGGAATGAGAGAAGAGCAGATTTAGAATGGACGTTAGGAGCAGGTTCTGCACCACGAGGATGTTGTAACAGGTTGCCCAGAAAGGCAGCTGAGGCCCCATGCCTGGAGCTATTCAAGATCAAGCTTACCAAGCCTATCCCTGCTGATTGCAGAGGGGTAGGACTAGATGACCCTTGCAGGTCCTTTGCAACCCAAACCATTCTGTGTTTCTATCATTCTGTGAGATATATATCTATATTTGGGTTGACAACTTGCACACGCTTGGTGTATAGAACTCTGTTTCATGTACAGATACAATGTATATAAATATTCCAACTAAAGAGGGCTATATTTATGTCTTTGCTGTGGGTGTATGTATATAGAGTACATGTGTCTGTTTCTATACATGACACAGCTGTTTGTGCAATGTCTGCAGATCTGTACACACTGTGAATTTCAACCATATTGCTATTGGAAACTCTGGGGCCCTTGCAAAGCAGTTGGGTTTTCTGCCTCCATAGCATCATAGAAATACGTTGGGTTGGAAAAGGATCTTTGAATGTCATCTGGTCCAACTTCCCTGCAGTCGGCAGAGACTAGTTCAGGTTGCTCAGAGCCCCATTGAGGGCTGGGACCACCACCACTTCCCTGAGCAACTTGTTCTAGGGTCTCACCACCCTCAGAGTAAAGAGCTTCCTCCTAACATCTGACCCAAACCTACCCTTCTTCAGTTTAAAAGCATTGCCCCTTGTCCTAGTGCAACAAGCCCTGGTAAACAGTCCCTTTCTGCTTTCAGCTTTCTTGTAGTCTCCCTTCAAGTACTGGAAGACTACTGTAAGGTCTCCCTGGAGCCTTCTCTTTTCCAGGCCAAACAATCCCAACTCTCTTAGTCTGTTTTCATAGCAGAGATGCTCCAGCCCTCTAATCATTTTTGTGGTCTCCTCTCAACCCATTTCATCGGGTCCATGTCCTATATATCCAACCTAAACTTCCCCTGTAACTTGAGGCTGTTTCCTCTTGTCACTTGTTACATGGAAGTACTCAATGTATGAGAATAGGACATCAGTCAAAATAACTGTCCATCATCACCAGGACAGTAATTTACCCATTTTTATATGCAGGCTCTAATGGCCCCACTGTGATGTACATAAGTGAAACTTTTTGGTTAAAGAATCATGAAGTGGAAACATGAACTGCTTAAAACCCTTGTTCTCAGATTTGTCTCTATCCTGTGTTTCTGATAAGAGGTGTATTGGTGTATTGTCTTCTAGTCCAAATTTAGTCCTTTATTCCAGAAATGGATAATGGACAATTTATTCCATATTATCGCACAGACAAAACCAACCACCCCCCTCCCCCTGCCAAAATGGTATTTCTGTGTATGTGAGCGTACAATCAAGTATCAAAGTTTGAATGATGATTAAATACATGCAAAACAAAAAAGCAGAAATGATCCCTAATTGTCACATTTCCTCCTCATCTACAGTGAGGAGGACAGCATTATTTCTAGCACAGCCTAAATTACTTTCCTGAGTCAAGCCAAATGACATTGAGGAATTAATTACTAAGGCATTGAAAGTGACTACACAAAGATTTCCTGAAGGACTAGTATGGATTAATCATGACATCTCAAGGTGCTACCCTTAATAGGATTCCCAAAGATTTGATCTATGAGTAAATTTTGAGCTCGTGAGTACCACGTGAACCTGGATGTGTTTTCCCATTACAGCTGAACCTGCAGAGACACACCCCACCCCATTTTGATTTTGTTAGTGAGTGTGAGTATCTGTTGGCAATTTGAAAGCCCTACCGTTTATTCAATAAAGCATGGAGCTTTCACCCTGAACGTTGAAGGGACCAGAGCCAGCTCAATATGGAGCCAGCTTGGTGGACCATGCCCTGAGCAAATGATCTAGTTGAAAATGTCTCTGCTTACTGAAGGGAGGTTGGACTAAGTGACCTTTAAGGGTTTCTTGCCGGGTGGACTATTCTGTGATTCATTCTATGATTCTGGTGGAAGGTTGTGAGGAAAATGTAGTCCTCAGGCTTTGCTTCAAGGAATTAGAGCACTTGAGCTTAATCAACTCAAAGGCTGGGGCAGAGGAGAGCCTTCTTTATAATGAAATGATGAAAAAAGCCCTCAGTTGTTTTTCCACAGAAGATTTGAAATGGATTCCAGAATTTAAATGATCAGTCTCAGGGAGGTGATCATCCTCCTGTACTCAGCACTGGTGAGGCCACATCTAGAGTGTTGTGTTCAGTTCTGGCCCCCTCACTAAAGGAAGGACATTGAGGTGCTGGAGCACATCCAGAGAAGGACAGCAAGACTTGTGAAGGGCCTGGAGCATCTGAGGGAGCTGGGATTTTTCATTATGAAGAGGAGGCTGAGCGGAGACCTCATTGCTCTCTACAACTACCTGAAGGGAGATTGAAGCAATGAGAGGGGTCAGCCTCTTCTCCTTGGTGTCAAGTGACAGGACTTGAGAAAATGGTTCCAGGCTGCACCAGGGCAGGTTCAGACTGGATATTAGGAAATATTTCTTCACTGAAAGGGTTCTCAAACATTGGAATGGTATGCCCAGGGCAGTGGTCAGCATCCCTGGGCGTGTTCAAATGGCATACTTAACCTTGCACTTAGGGAGATGCCTTAGTGCTGATCTTTCAGTGCTGGATCAAAGGCTGGGTTGGATATTTGAGGTCTCTTCTAACCAAATGTATTCTGTGATTTTGTGATTCTGTTGCGCAGTCTCCTTCTCTGGAGATTGTCAAAATCTTCCTGGACATGTTCCTGTGCAACCTGCTCTGTGTGACTCTTAAGATTTCAATGAATGGGAATAATCAGGGGCTTTGATTATGTCCTGGGAATTTGTGTGGTTAGTGCTTGACTTGTTAGCTTCTGCGAATTAGCCCTTAAAGAAAGGTTAGCTCAGAAACTGTTGCTAGGCAATTAATTTCACCTGGGAAAAAAGCAAACAAGAACCTGTTTTAATTAAGATACTGTATTTGAAAACAGATTTATTGACAGTTTGTCTCAACTATGCATTTTGTCACCTAAATCCTGCTGATAAGCCATGCTTAGCTGGTTCTGAAAGACCCATTAGCTGAGTGTCATTACAGTAGCTGACACCACTGATGGGCTTTGGGCGCCCTTGGAACAAACAACTGGAGTCTTCTATCACTTGAATAGGTGGCTGCCGAAAGGCAAAAGGTTGAGTACGGCCAGGGTTTTAAAGTTCTGTGATGCACCTGGAGTGTTGTGCCCTTCTCAGGGACGGCCAACACGAAAGAGACATGGACCTGCTGGAGCGGGTCCCCAAGAGAGCCTGTAAGTTCCCAAGCTGCTTTCGTGCCTCAACTGGGTGTGAGACGGCCTGGCTGCAGGGCTTAAAGGCACCGCAACAACGCCGCCGCACGGCCAGTGTGCGCAGCGCAGGCTGCGCAGCTGTGGAGACGGCGCCGCCGCTGCGCCGCGGGGGGTAATGAGTGCATCCACGACTTCTGGGTCCGCACGTGTGGGCCGCGTGCGCGACACGATCCGCGCCCAGTACGGCTCGAGCCCCTCCCTCGTCTCCGCACCGTCCGGCCTCGGGCCCTAACCGCCGCTCCGCGCTCGCTACGCGGCCTGGACGGCTCCCTCTGGCCGTGCACCTGCCGCCAGCTCTGCACCACTCCTGTGAGTTAACGTTGCTGCATCTCTCACATGTATTTATAGGAAGAACTGGTTTAATTAATCTGTTCGTTTCTGGGCAGGATGCCCCTAGAGTGGTTGATGCCAAGGCTGAGTTTAACGAGAAAATTTTGAATTTTCAGGGAACTTTCCTGTTCTGGGGAGTAGGAACATTTGTGCTGAGCTGCTTTTGTGTTTTCCAATACCGTAAAGGAGAAGGCAACTGGTGTGGTTTTGAGGCATAGCACAAGCTATGCAAATGTAGGAGATTACAGTTAGGGAGTGTGTGTCCACACGGAGTACTCAGGACAATGAACAGGTCCATCTCCTCAACAGGAGGTTTTTTTGCCTTTTTTTTTTTTTTTTTTTTTTTTTTTTTTTTTGACTGTTTATTCTGTGAGCTAAGACTCAATATGATTTCAGTGCTTAGCTGTGCCCTGTGCTATGGGAATGTGCTCCCAGAAATGTGTTTTCTTTCCGTGCATGTGTTGGTTTTGTCAGCTGCTCACCACCTGAACGTCATGCTGAATGCACGAAGGTGTTCCCTTTGTGTTCTTCGTACAATCTGAGCTCATTATTGCTGGACTCAAGCTGAGGTGTTGCTTGCTCAGTTTCTCAACAAAAGGGTGCATTTTTCATTCGAGAAAGGCTTAAATTCTTCTTGCAGTTTCTGCAGTAGAAATTTTATGAAAACAGATCTCACTCTGCCAAAAAAAAAAAAAAAGTTCCTAGAAAAATAATGGAGTTTGTTAGAATCTCTGCTAAAATCAAATGGTGCTACCAAAGCAGGACTCTGATAGTGTAACCTTGTGGAACTAGAGGGCAGGACAGGCAAGAAAAAAATGTGAAATTTCTGATTTAATACATTGTGGTGACTGAAGGTCAAAGCACTTTGATGCGGGTCATTTGTAATAGCAACACCAAGATTGGTGATAGTGTTTCCTTCACTTTGTACACTTCTAAACTCTCTACTGCTAAACCACATATCTTTACATAGATCTGTGACATTTAAACTGACTCTAGCACGTGAATCATATATCATTGCCTTGGTTCTCAGCTCCGTGTGTAAAGGGGGAAAAATTCTGACAAATAATAGGGTGCTCCTAAACCAAGACTGTTGTTACTATTGCTATTTAAATCAATGGTAAGTGATTCTGGCTATGATAGGAATTTTGGCTACGATAGGCATTTTGAAAGTTACTTATGTGGTGAGGAACAACCAGGATACAACTGTGTGCTGGGCTACATCCAAAGTAGTGTGAACAGCAGAACAGGAAGGGGATTCTGCCCCTCTATTGTGCTGAGACTGGACCTTGAACACTGCATCCCGTTCTGGTGCCCTCAGCATAAAAGTGATGTGGACCTGCTGAAGCAGGGCCAGAGGAGGCCACAGAGATAGTCATAGGGCTGGAGAACCTCCCCTATGGTAACAGGCTTAGAGTTGGGACTGTTAAGTCTGGAGAAAAGGTGACCCTGGGGAGTCCTTAGAGCAGCCTTGCAGTACCTGAAGGGTGGCTACAATAGAGCTTTTTACAAGGGCCTTGTAGTGCTAGGACAAGAGGGAATGGATTTAAGCTTGAGGAGGGAGAGTAGATTTAGGCTGAAGATTAGGAAGGAATTCTTTCCAGTGAGGGTAATGAGACACTGGAACAGGTTGCCCAGGGAGGCTGTGAAACTCCCTTCCTGAAGGTGTTTGGGGCCAGGTTGGATGAGGCCTTGAGCAAGCTGGTCTGGTGAAAGGTGTCCTTGCCCCTGGTGGGAGCATTAAAACAGGATGATCTTTAAGGTCCTAAGAATGTATGAATCCTATCCTCTCTTCTCTCTATATATTTTTTTAAAGGATATAGAAGGTTTTGCTATCCTTTCAAATTTAACTTTCTGAATGTATTTTGTTTCCATTTTCCTCTTTTTGTCTTTTCTTCTCCCCCATGCAGAGCCCTCACCCATTCTGGTCCTCGTTCAGTAGTACACACTCATCCTCAGTGAGAGTACTTAGTTTCTTGTTTAACTTTAATCTTCTACCAAGATACTGATTTGCTATTGGAATGTTCTAAATCAGCCTTTTCCCAGCTTCTGTCCTAATTGGCTTCTCTTTACAACAGAACACTTAGGAACATCAAATAACAGTTTCTGACATGCTTTCATAATAAACATCTCCTATTCTGAAATGCTAATTAGTAGTTTTAATATTGCATTTGGTGGTGCTGTGACTTATTGAATGTGGCAATGCATTTTGTGTTTTAAGAATACAATTATTTTTATAAATTATTATTTAGACTATAAAAGTGAAGGGTGGCATACTGAAGTTCAACAATAATAAGTGTAGAGTCCTACATCTGGGAAGGAATAACTCCCTGCAGCAGTGCAGGTGAGGGGTTGACCTGCTGGAGAGCAGTTGCAAACCTTGGAGTGCTGATTGATAAGGTATCCATGGGTTAGCAATGTGTCCTTGTGGCCAAGAAGGCCAATGGAATCCTGGGATGCATTAAGAAGAGTGTGTCCAGCAAGTTGAGGGAGGTTCTTACTTCTCTTTGCTCTGCCCTGGTGAG
Organism: Eubucco bourcierii; assembly: GCA_013396675.1. Classification (NCBI taxonomy): domain Eukaryota; kingdom Metazoa; phylum Chordata; class Aves; order Piciformes; family Ramphastidae; genus Eubucco; species Eubucco bourcierii. The sequence continues at coordinate 31,873 of VWZE01011725.1, forward strand.
ACCACATCTGGAGTATTTTGTCCAGTTTTGGGCTGCCCAGTTGAAGAAGCACAGAACTACTGCAGAGAGTCCAACAGATGTTACAAGGATGATTTAGGCACTGGAACATCTGTCTGATGAAAGGCTGAGAGACCTGGGACTCTTTAGTTGGGAGAAGAGATGTCTGAGAGGGAATCTTACAAGTGCATGTAAGTGTCTAAGGGATGGAAGTCATGAATGTGGGTCTGTGCTCTTTCCAGTGGTGTCGTGTAGTACGACAAGGGGCAGTGAGTACAAAATTGAACACAGGAAGTTTTAACACAGTATCAGGAGTTTGTTTAAAATTGTACAACTGGTTCTGATCCATATCGCCCTATAAATTATTTCTCTGATTACTTCAGTAGAATCTAGAATTTTAAACCAATATCAATATGCTGTTATGTAATTGGTAGCAGAGGGATTTGTTTTGTTGATTTGCACTTCAGTTGTCCTATCTACAGAAGAACATAGAGGATATCTCAAATAAAATCAGCCTACTGATGTATTTTTTCCTTCACAGGTGTTAAACTGTTGCAGAGGTAGAATATCAGTTGTTACTTAATGAGGCAGCTTAAAAGAAATTGAACTTCAGGAGAAAGTCTCTAAGTTTATTGCTGCTCCAGAGTTCTAGGTTAAGATGTGAGAAGTGATGCTGCCCCATACGCTCTCGTGAGACCCCATATGTAGCACTGTGCCCAGTTCTGGTGCCCTCAACATAAGAGGGACATAGAGCTACTGGAATGGGTCCAGGGAAGGGATGTGAAGATGATTAGAGGGCTGGAGAACCTATGCTTTGGGGGCAGGCTGAGAGGGTTGGGGCTGTACAGTCTGGGGAAAATAAGGCTTTAAGGGAGACTTTAGAGTAGCCTTCCAGTAGTTGAAGGGGTGGTGGGGGGGGGTGTGCTACAAGAAAGCCAGGGACTTCCAGCAATGGCTTGTAGTTATGAGAGGCAATGGCTTTAAGATTTAGAAGGGCAGATGTAGACTGGAGATTAGGAAAAAATTTTTTCCAGTGAGGGCGGCGAGACCCTGGAACAGGTTGCCCAGGGAAGTTGTGGATGTCCCATCCCTGGAGGTGTTCAAGGCCAGGTTGGATGAGGCCTTGAGTGACTTGGTCTAGTGGAAAGTGTCTCTGCCTGTGTCAGAGGTGTTGAGAGTGGATGACCATCAAGGTCCCTTTCAACCCAAACCATTCTGTGAATCTGTGAAAATGGAGGATAGACAAGAATGGGAAGAGTGTAAAGGTAGCTGTAGCTAATAATTTTCCCTTAGAAAGGCTTAACTTGGTCTTAGAACATGACTTAATATTACTGTTGGTAACGTTTCTTCTGGTCCTTTCAAATTTGGTGACAAAGGTGTTATTGAGAGTGCTGTGGACAGGAAAAAGAGTTGCAGTCTTGATCAAAAGCCAGTTTTACCATTTTAAAGCACCTGGTTTGGCTAAAGCAGACTTTGAGGATATAATTTTATGTGACTGTGCAATGTAACAATACAGAACACAGTCATTTCTTCAGCTGCTGACAGTTTTGTCCGAGTCTTTGTCATCTACCAAAGTCCTTTATTGTACCTGGCAAAGGACTAATCATGGCAGACAGGGCATAAATTGCAGCTTTCACAAGCCTGAAACTTTCAGTCATTAGGGGAAGGAAGTTCTTGCTAGATGAACATGCAGAATTGCTAAATATTCTTGTATGAACAAGATACGTGGTGCTTTTCATTAGATAAATTAGGATTATATGGAAGGTTAATTTTGACTGAACCTTTGATGTATAATAACTTGGAGTGTTGAAAGCAGCTCTTCAGTCCTGGAGCACTTATCTTAGTGTCATTATTGCAAACCCAAATGAATGTCCATCGTGATGATTTCCCAAACTTCCACTGTTATTTGAGAGATGTACTTCTAGAGAGTTAAGCAGGCGAGTAGTTGAGAGCTGCCTTTTGTTGGTTCAACCTGGAGAAGAGAAGGCTCTGGGGAGACCTAATAGCAGCATTCCAGTATCTGCAGAGGGCTACAAGAAGGCTGCAGAGGGACTTTTTTCAAAGGCCTGCAGTGATAGGATGAGGGGCAGTGGTTTGAAATGAGAGAAGAGCAGATTTAAATTGGATGTTAGGAATAAGTTCTTCAGTGTGAGGGTAGTGGAACACTGTAACAGGTTACCTAGGTAGGTATTTTAGGGCCCATGCCTGAAACTATTCAAGATCAGGCTTGCCAAAGCTCTGAACAACCTGATCTGGTGGAGGATGTCCCTGCTGACTGCATGTGGGTTGGACTAGGTGACCCTTGGAGGTTCCCTTCCAACCCAAACCATTCTGTGGTTGTAAATATAGCTAACTCTTAAACATACTTTTTAAAACCTCACACAACTTTGAGCTACAAGAAAAATACTTTAGATTGTCTTATGCCTTTTATTTTGCTCGAGCAGAGAAAAAGAACAACTAGAAGGGGTTAATATGCTGAAGAGTATTAATGTTTTCAAAACATTCACAAGCAGAACCGTTTCGGAATAGGTTGGTGACTTCAAGGAAATCTTCCTTATTCAGATTTGTCACATTAAGGTGGAGTTCTTCAGAGGCTTTGAGCTTTTTACCTTGTAATCATGCACTTCCTCTTTGTTTACAGTGGAAAGGACAAGAGAATCAACAATGGATTTGAATCAAATGTGAGTTTTTATCTTTTTCCTGGACAATACCCATTAAGGTGTATGTGAGCTCTTTATGACCTGAGCTGCTTGTTTGCAAAGTATTTTAGTTAAAGAAAACTTATATTAGCTAAGGGTTTTTAAACCTTGCCTCTTTGTGCAGGTTGGAGCTAGGATAGAATTAATGCTCTTCATCAACTGGACTTGGAGCTCAGTCTCTGCTCATTGCTGGCAATTCTTGAAGTTCAGGGCAGGTTTACATAGCCAGTGACTACTGCTAGCAGGGAGAACACTGATGGGATGAGTTCATGCCAAGGACTGGGATGCAGAAAGGTTCTGGCTTAGACTTGCTCCTGGGCAGACCAAAGGCACTGTTAAATCTTGTGTGGGAAGTCAGAGGTGGGAGGACTGTCCAGGACAGGTGACCCTAAACTGCCCAACAAGAGATTCCATTCTGTGGGTATTATCTTCAGGGTCAAGCTGAGGGCTTACAAGATCAAGCCTCTTCTTCAATAGGTGATGTCTAAGGAACACTGTCTCTTCTGCCTTTGATCCTGAATTCCCTTTCCATATGCTGCTGAGTCCAGTCTGAGACTTCCCCAGTGCCTGCCCACAGCATCAGTAGTGACAGTGAGGATATCATTACCGTCAGGGGTTTGTATCTCATTGTCTCTTTCACTGGCTCATTCTTTCCATCCCAGCTGGTTCAGTTTCTTTCCCACACTATCAGCCTCTTTTTATTCCCTTTCTCTTCACTGTGGGAAGACAGAGGGCTTTGTAGCCTCTGGCAGCTTGTCTAGTAGCTGGTCAGGTCTTGACCCTTGACACGTTGTTCAGATAAATAAACAGAATCACAGAACCTTAGAGGTTGGAAGGGACCTCCAGAGATTGAGTCCAACCTCCCTGCCAAGGCAGGAAACCAATATAATGGGCAGCAATTGCTGTTGATTTTCTGCAGTGCCATTTTTATACCAAATATGTAGAAATAATAATTTTTGAGAGGGAAACATGAGGCAGGTGCTTTATCTGGCCCTATTTTGACCACTATATCTTAATGTGAGGGTGGGGTACTTGAAGTACAAATGGTTTTGAGTAGTGATTAGCTGCATGTTTTTGTCTTCCTAGTCAAAAAACAAACGAAAAATCCCCAGACCCCAGGAGCTCAATGACAGAAAGCAAACATCTGCCATGTGGAAACCAGACACTGTTTAACAAAGTCAAGAAATGCATTCATAGCTCAACAGTGAAACAAGCAAACAAGCTCCTAATCATAGAAGGGACTAAAGAGCAATAAAAATCAGACCTTGTGTTGCTGACTGTCTGCATTATTTGTGACTCAGACGTGCTGTAACGATCTTTCACACTGTTTTGCTTTTAAATTATAGCAGTTTAATTTTTATCATCCTTGCCTGAGCCTCAGTTCTTGGCCTCTTCTCTTATCTTCTAGATGATGCTGTAATTTCACTTAATGGTCCACTCTTTTTTTTTTT